>QANZ01023521.1:65921-100124 GCA_003254925.1 Chamaecrista fasciculata
GGGGGGGGTGTAGGGAAGAAAATTCACACCTCTTCCTGCTGTCTTCCTGTTCTCTTTTTTCTAATTTTTCTTTCTCTTTCAACCTCTTGTAATGAAGTTTCTCCGCGCATCTACAGAAACAATAAAGAGAAAAATGTAAAGAATGTCTGTTTTCTGGCAACAGAACACAATGCTGCATGTTTAGGATTCTGTTCAAGGTCTTCTGAATCACTTTCTGCCTAACAATGTTTTTTGAAAAAGAGAAAGTGTTTAAAAATCTCAAAGTTAATTTTTGAAGCTCAAGAATGCAAATGCCAGAAAGTATATTTATAAAAGTATCAAAATCATCCTATTATCATTTATTTTAAAAATTACCATTTTCAAATATCATTTTTGTAATTTGACACCGGACAATTTCCATAATAATTGGCCAAAGGAAAAGGGTTTCAACCACAACACCTAAAGTAAATACTCCAAAAATGTAAAATTGATTTGTACAGAATCAACTTTGTCAAAGTGATTCTCTTCACAGCACTTCGAAAAACACATGGCTTATAGGATGTATATATATGGATTGTTTGCAATCAAAACATTTTTTTGGCAAAAATTTACTTCGTATATACTATTTAGATTGATTTAAAAGAGGTTATAATGTCTTTAACTGCCTGATACAACACAATGTGATTCCAGTCAGGAAAATTGAAGCCAAAGATTTTTCTTTTGCATCAAAAACTCTCATCATTGTTAAGAAAATTCAACTTAAAAATATAATTCTCATGAATACAAGGTCATTAAGATGAGTAATAAAGTCAGCAATGGCATATAATGACTCACCTCTCACAGGTTACCAATTTAACTAGGGCTTGTTTGTTTTCCCCAGCTTCAAAGTAACAAAAATTCACCTGTGAAGAATGTAAGGGGATCAAAACACTAAATAAGGTAAATATAGCAAATCAGGACTCCTGAGCCCTCAAGTGTAAGTTTCAGGTCTCCTCATTTGTGAAACAAGACACTTGAAGGGAAAAGGATGATAATAATAGCAAGGGAATAACAAATTCAGCATTAAGCTTCTTTCCCATAGTATTTCCACTCCAAAAGTAAAACAACGATTTCCAAAATTATTAATAGATCAAACCTCCTCCCCCTCTTCACACTTTCTTCTTTCACTGTCATCTATCAATCTATTTTGCTATCAATTCTATATGTTCCTATATATAGATCAATATTTCTTTAATCCCTCCCGTTTTATCTATAAAAGAGTTAAACTGGCACATCAGAACCCCAAGCATAGAGATGGCACACAGCAGACTAGTGAAATAGATTACCATGCATGACTAGTAGGAAAAATACCTCATAGCTTGCTAAGCCATCTTTCTCATCGCAATGTTTGTTCCCACAGATGAACTGGCCTGCACAAATCGTGAAACTAACTAATCCTAAATTTTAATTGGGTTCTAACCATCTTTCTTAAAAAATATGAAGACTTGGAGCAATAGTTCCTATCACAATGCAAATAAAATTGGACAAACAAATCTAAAGTTCTTGTACAAGCATGACCCCTGGAGCAAGCATGTATGTCCTGGCAGAGATTAGTAATTCAAGTTTAGAAACGAGTCAACTAGTTGGCAGAAACATGAGTGAGATGCTTGGTATAACATGGTTCATCAAACACAATATGTTTCATTTGGAGTTTATAATAATGATAAAAAGGTGTGTTTATGCAACTTTCTACTAAAAGGACCAGTTTTATAACATTTGGATACTCAAAAATTTGAAACTTACTTCATTTAATTTAGAATACAGGAAATTAGTGAAAATCAAATAAATTAGATGAAATGGATGGGTTCCTTGGGACAGGAAAAAAAAGTTGTAGAAGTAACAGAAATCAGAATGCACATAACATTCCTAGGGGGAAAACAATTTCTCAGATGCCAGTTAATCATCATTACCCTTGCCAGATATGACTTCCTTCTCTGTCCTCCACCTGAGACCAATCTACAAGAAAACGCCATTATTAGCATATGATCTTTAAAATGCCCCCTAAATTACAACAGAAAGGTTTACACAAATTTCGAGCCTCTATGACCAAAATCCCATGAAAGCAGGATGACATTAGAATCTGTTGTCTATAAAAGGATTTTAAATGGTTTATGTATTACAATGTATTAGAACAAATAAACAGATGTTTTCTCTCAAGATTTATTAGACTAACAAGTGACAAAGCAGATAATATTGACAACATCTATCAATTACCAATGCACGACATAATGAGTTTAAGAATAGCTTGAAGAAGAAACCTTTTTATGTCTAGAGGCACCACTGCCACCCTCTCCCTTTGAAAATAAAGACAAATTGGTGGCATTTGCAACTTTTAAACCCTAGGATTCAATGACTAACCCAACCAAAAAATAATAATAATGACATAAAAAATAAGAAACAAAAGGACAGTGGCATATGGAAGTCCAGAAAGAATAAGTTCCAGAGGTATTATGTAATTCACCTTGCCACTCTTGTACTGTGACATATCAGCAATGCAGTATCTAAAATTTTCAATTAAGGGGCAACAAGAAAACTGCTTGATTTGGTAGCACAACTAAACTAGTTGGTGTTTTTTTTTAAAGGATACTCTTTAAAAAGCTTGTCATAGTATCGCTTCACCAGCCTTTGTTCCCATGAAGGATCCATATCATCTTCTTCAGAGCGTATGAATCTTGCAATACATTTTATTAACAACATCAGAAATTCAAATATAGCAAACCAAGAATAGGAAGACGAGATGATAATTAGGAGGAAAAAATAAAACAAGAAATCCCATAAGATGATCCATTGACTTCGTAGTGAAAAGAACTCATTTTTTAGATAGCTTGGATAAACTTGCACAAGAAGCAACTTATCTAGTAACTTCTCCTATAGCTGCAGAAAATTTGAATTCATAAGAGTGCTGAATTGAGTGAAGTCAAGCATTTTCTCAATAGTTTTCACTCATATATACATGTCAACTCGCATAAAAAGTTCTGTTGACTACTTCAAGAGGTACTATCAGTTTCGTAAGGTTACCACAAAATGATGCAAGGCATGGCTAGTAAAATTGGAAATGATGAGTAGACATTGAGACAAGCTTCGGGAATATCACTATCAAAAAGACACCATAAATGTTAGAATGAATTACCTATATCCTTCTCTTAGTGTGTCTTTATCCGTTTTAATAGGCACCAAGTTTGAAGGCTTTTCTTTCCCATAGAAGCTAACTGTAACACCAACAAAGAATTTTAGAAGACAAATTGAAACACAATAATAATACAGCCACACTCAAGCTGAAGAAAAGCAATAAAAGCTTCTTCATAGTAATCAGTAAACCCAACAAATTATGCTCAGCAGTCCACAGAAGACATAAAGCATAAGGGAACATTCTGCTTTGATAAACTAAGACTCTACGGTAACCCAAGAACCTATCTTTTATATTGAATTGGCACTATCTCACAAAATAGAAAAATAGTTACTGGTGTGGTTACTATAAAGAACCCAACAAATCAAGTATTCTGCTTTGATAAACTAAGACATATGTTAGGACGATTGTAGCCTCCTTCCTTCTAAGTGGAGAAGACTGTTCATCATCCACTTGCTTTAGGACATAAGGACCAAACAAATCAAGTACTCCAAATTTGCTTGGTTCCTTAAGGTCCATCTCCGGACCAAATGACATCATCTAAAACAATTGGTTTAGGTGTTGATTTTATGATATAGGAATATCTAAATTGCAAAAGTAAATGCATTTTGGTTTCCCAACAATGCGTCCATTGAGATAGTCTCAAAAAAACAAGATAGCTGAAAGATGAAGCATCCGTTCCTTTTTGAGAAATCCAAAGCTACCAGCTTCAAAAAAGTACATCTTTGCCACTGATAAACCATAACTTACAACCTAGATTTCTAAAAACACATTTGCCACACTTACAGGAACCTTGAGCAAACCAGGGACAATAAGCTAAACAGTGAAACAATTTGAAGAATTTGAAATGTGGGAAAATGAAAGCACCTATGTAAATCATACCATAATCATTTAGGAACTTCTTATGCCGATCATAAGCATTGAGGCCTCGAATATGCGCCTGGTATTGCCTGAAACAAAAATTAAAAACAATTGTCAGGTAGGAAAGCAAATTGAACAATGGAGGATTTGTGAGAATCGAACTCGAACTCAGAAAACGCACTGTTTTCTCTCTTCTCTTTCGAATATTGCGGATTTGAGAGACCCAAATGATGCCATTCTTGTCTCACGCATCCAAAACCCTAACTGCGGGATTGCAGAAACACTTGAACCCTAGAATGAAGAAGGAAGAAGAATGAAGCGGAGAACAGTGACATCATCAACAATCATCGCATGTTCTCATTTGAAGCAAAAAAACTATATTTGCAGATGAATCCAAGAAAAAACAAATCATAATTAATGAGTATCTTAATTCTTAAAAATTTACTTGAACAAAAATTAATGGATCTAGAGACTAATAAGAGGGTAATTTATAGGTCCAAATTTCATTTGAATCTTTAAATTATAATTTTTTATTTTAACCTTAAAATTATTTTTTATTTTATTTTAATTTTTTTATACTTATTTCACCGTTTATAACTAATTATCAAGTCATTATTATAATAATTTATTTCCTATTTTTTCTAATTTATATGATATTCATTTGTATTTTCTCATGTCATAAAAAATAAATAAATAACGTCAAATAATTCAACTTATAAAATATAAAATAAAATGAATTTTTATAATCATTTTTTTATTCTTAAAGTTTATTTATTATCTTGTTTTGGAAATTTCGCATTTTAATTATTTTTTTATCAATTTTATTTAATACATAAGCGGCAAATTTAACGTGACTTATAACATAAAATTTAGAATTATTAAAAAATGAAATCTTGTTTTATATTAAAAATTATATAAAATTATTGTTAATTCATTAAATGTAGTTAGAATAAAATGATAAAATCAAACAAGAAAAAAAATAAAAATTAATATAAAATTTAAGAAACAATGATACTTACCAACCGAGTGTTAGGTTTAAAAAAAAAAGGTAAAAATGTATGTTAGGTTTTGACTTTTGAGCTTTATTTTCACCTTTGTTCTATTTTATTTTTAAATTCATTAGAGAATTTATATGAGGAAAAAAAAATACTTACCAACCGAGTGTCATCAAATACATAGAATGGATTAGTGGAAATTTCTATCAAATGTTAAATTACAAGTTTCTTACCAAAAAAAAAAAAGTAAAATGCATAGAATGGAAATAACATAAAATAGCATTTGGTTAAAATTGTTAAATCTAAACATTTATAGTAGCAAAAAAGACTTTCAAATTGGAAATATTTTAATCGTTAAGTATCAATCAATTCACAAAACTTTATCTTGTTAGAGATCAATAGTCTAATCTAACTTTGACATGTAAATTAAATTTTTATTTTTATTTCCCATGACGTCTAAACATAAAGCATAAAAAATAGCCCTTTAAAAATAGGAAAAAACTTTAAAAAGCAAATAAGTCATCATCATTTACTTAAAACATATTAAATTGCACCACGATGAAAACGATGGAATAGCAAAAGAACATTTCTTTTTGTTTATTTGTTATACTTTATTTTCCCAACTTAACAACCACTTCATGATTACTTGTTAGCAAGTATTTTATTTAGGGTAAAATACAGAAAAGGGCCCTGTGGTTTGGCCCTATTTCACTTAGGGTACCTGTGGTTTAAAAAGTTACAATTAGGGTCCTGTGGTTTGCTCCGTTTACAAAAAAGGTCCCAAGAGCTTTGAACCATCCAAACTAACGACGCACGCTTCTCTCACGTGACCTGCACCCCCAAACCCTAATTTTTTAGTCATTTTCACTTGAAGCTCGCGATTTCATCTCACTTTCACTCTCTCCATTGCGATTTCGTCTTCCTCTCACTCTCACTGTCGCGATTCATCCTTCACCTTCATACTCTCCATCGCGATTCCACCTATACCTTCATTCTCTCTCTCCCGTTCGTGTTGCAGAATCCGTTCGAACAAGATGAAATCCGTTCGTGTTGCAGAATCCGTTCGAACAAGATGAAATCCGAAGGACTAAAAGCTTCATCCTCAACCTACTGCATCCTAGTTCACAAACGGCCAAGAAAGTCGCAGACAAAGGCAGGGACTAAAACGTAAGAGGCTAGCCACACTCTCCCCAAAGTTTATACAAACTTGGCTTCCCCTACACCTCATCAACGTTGCAGAGAAGATGACGAAACCATATGCATAGGTGTCGTTACTTTGCTTTTCTGCCTCCATTTCTTCTTCATTTTGGAGCCTGTGTTTCTGTCATTAGAGAAACAAACGAAACAGAGACATCTTTACATCCATGCTCATGGTGATGCAAGCCACGGTTTTGTTTTCTTAGTTATTTCGTTTTGAGATAGTTTAGGGGGTGGGGGGTCTTGGCTATAAAAGAGATTAGAATCTTTGTCTCAGAGAGGTCTTCTTCTTCTGGTTGGAGAACGAAAATCAGATAAAAAAAAAAGAAGAGAGTGTTTGAGAGTAGAGAGGGAACTAAAGCATCATTTGTAAGTTCCTCTTCTATTTTTCTTCTTGTAATCCTGAAATTCTTCTTGTAATCCTGAAATTCTTGAATGAAAGGCTGAGCATTTACAATGAAATGGTTTGCACAATGCAGTTTCTTTTTAGATTTATACAATATAAATATATAATGTAGTTTCTTTTTAGCTTTATACGATATAGATATATAGACTAAAAAATATAAAAAAACCATATTGAGATTGGAGAGTAGGAAGCATTTCATAATTTGTTTACATCACTTCCCATTGGATATGGTTTACATGCTACAAGAAGCATTTCATAATTTGTTTTCATTTCATAATATCAAATTTTTATTACTCTGAGAATACTAAACATAAGAAAAGCTATTCATTTAAGGGGAAAATGGTACACATAGAATTATTGCATTTGCTGTCCAGGATGGTTCTTATCATAATACATATCAAGGGACCATTATGTATTGCCCATAATTCATTGCCCATAATTCTGATAGGATAACACAACAAACCAGCATCTCATAAATCAGCATCTCTATAAAATACATAGATTTGTGTTCTATAATTCATAAATGGTTTGCATTTTTCACCCTTTGATCTAAACAAGGACATTACTCCAATATGAAAGAGCACAATTAAAGCACAATTTAACAAGATTGAAGCAATAATAATAACAAATGATCTTTTCATAGGAGACAATCCCTTCTGGATCTGAACGCATGAAGTACAGTTTGCTATCAATTGAAACAGCCTGTGACCTGAAGTTTAGGGATAGTGGCATGTTAATACTGGCAGGCATGTTTCCTGGACGGATCCAAGAGTTTTTCAGTGAGTCATAAACTTCATACTCTCCATCACAACCCACCCATAGGATCTTGTAGCCCATCCCAGTTGAATTCCCATTTAGAGTCATCCCTACTGCTACACAAGACCAGACCTTAACTGAACGAGCTGGCAACTCCTTGAAAGATTGAGTGAGTGGGTTACAGACATAGAAGTTCCGATGCCCAATGTCAAGAAAGCAAACAAGACCCCCGGCAGATGCCACAGGTAAAACAATCATCTTGGCGGGCAGCGTTGATATAGTGGGATGATGCCATTTTTTCAAAGAAGGGTCATAAATGGCTCCTGAATTCACATTTTCATGAGTTATGGTGTAAAACCAGGGACTTGCTTGTGGGAGTTGAGGACATAGCTGGAAAAAACTTTGAGAAGTCAATAAGGAATTCCACCTCCGGCATACAGAGCGAAAGCGGAAAAAGGTGGCAATGGGAAGTCGTGCAATGACAGCCTCTAATAAATCTTCAGGAAAATCTTTCCAAATGTGTTGTTCCATAACTTCAGTCGAACAAGACAAACCAGATGATTTCCCTTTGCTTCTATCTTTCCGAGGCTTCTTAATAGGTGGAGGCTTTAGAGGCTCCAACATATTGAAACTTCTAGACTTTCCAGCTGCCATTACCAGTCCACAGCAGTCATCCACGGAGCAATCATCAATATCAAGGAAGCACCATCTGTGAAAAGGAAGAACAAATATATTCATATGCTTCCTAATGTAAGGTAAAAGTAGAATAAAAAAGCATTGAAAGATCAAGAAGATTTAAAAATGAAAGGCATAATGACACAGAAAATTGTAGACCATACAATGAGAAGTAAAATTGACATTCTATCAGTGGTGCTGACTGAGCCCACCAAAATGATTAAACAGCTACACACAACTATTCCAGTGTACATGTCAATATTTTGGGAGGTAAACCCTCCTTACATTGATGCAGTATATATTTCATTGAAAACTGAAATTATTCGGTATACACTCGATGCATCAAATTCTTCCTCCTGCTCCTATCAGTTGAACAAGAAAAAGTAAAGAGATTTAAACCTTATGTAATGCAATATCATAGAGACATCTACAAGAATTACAAGAAACACAACATGAAAATTTCATAAACAAAACTTCTCTGCAGTACATATGTGTGTGTGTGTGTTTATTTGTGTGGAATTATAGAGAAGAACAAGTCCATTCATTGGCTTGATGATGACGGTTAAGGCTCATATTGCTCTATCCAACTGACAAATCTCCAACTCCCCTCCCCCCAGATTTTACTGAGATTCTTTTTGTGCTGAACTTGACACACAGATAAGGTAAGATTTGGTACCACCAGATCATTAAACCAGCTTTGGAAAGGAGATGCAAATTTTATTACCTAAAAAAAAAGTAAAATATATTTCCAGCATTTCTTTTCACTTTTTGACATAGAATATATTTCCAAAAGAAGCACCATAAAGAAATGCTTCAAATATGTTAATATATCAGCTAAAATGAACAATGAAAAGATCATTTGTTATTATTATTGCTTCAATCTTGTTAAATTGTGCAAATGATCAAAAAGTGTGTCTCTAAGTACAAATGATCAATTTACCCCAATATGAAAGAGCACAATTAAAGCACAATTTAACAAGATTGAAGCAATAATAATAACAAATGATCTTTTCATTTAGTTCAAAAGACATAGAAGTTCCCCCCACCCCCTAAACTATCTCAAAACGAAATAACTAAGAAAACAAAACCGTGGCTTGCATCACCATGAGCATGGATGTAAAGATGTCTCTGTTTCGTTTGTTTCTCTAATGACAGAAACACAGGCTCCAAAATGAAGAAGAAATGGAGGCAGAAAAGCAGAGTAACGACACCTATGCATATGGTTTCGTCATCTTCTCTGCAACGTTGATGAGGTGTAGGGGAAGCCAAGTTTGTATAAACTTTGGGGAGAGTGTGGCTAGCCTCTTACGTTTTAGTCCCTGCCTTTGTCTGCGACTTTCTTGGCCGTTTGTGAACTAGGATGCAGTAGGTTGAGGATGAAGCTTTTAGTCCTTCGGATTTCATCTTGTTCGAACGGATTCTGCAACACGAACGGATTTCATCTTGTTCGAACGGATTCTGCAACACGAACGGGAGAGAGAGAATGAAGGTATAGGTGGAATCGCGATGGAGAGTATGAAGGTGAAGGATGAATCGCGACAGTGAGAGTGAGAGGAAGACGAAATCGCAATGGAGAGAGTGAAAGTGAGATGAAATCGCGAGCTTCAAGTGAAAATGACTAAAAAATTAGGGTTTGGGGGTGCAGGTCACGTGAGAGAAGCGTGCGCCGTTAGTTTGGATGGTTCAAAGCTCTTGGGACCTTTTTTGCAAACGGAGCAAACCACAGGACCCTAATTGTAACTTTTTAAACCACAGGTACCCTATGTGAAATAGGGCCAAACCACAGGGCCCTTTTCTGTATTTTACCCTTTTATTTATATTGACAATACTTTAGAAAACCATTTTATCTATTGTCTGTTTTTTCTATATCTTGATTTACAGATGTAGCACAATATCATCAATAAACCAATGTCCAAACCAAAGTACTAAGAGGAAAATTATAAGTATGTTGATTTATTTTTCAGTAAATTATATCATGAAAACCTCAAAATAAACTAATTTATGATCATCATGCTACTATTTCTACTAAAAAAACTGTAATATTTTATTTTTTATGAGAAAGAAAGGAATATTTGCAACAATGAACTCAAAGCAAGTTTTCTTGGTAGAATTGCCCCTAGCATTCGAGGGATTAGTCACCAGGTTCGTTTGGGTAAATACTCCGGTCATAAACTCAAAAAACTAGACAGGTTTCTTATGAAACTACAAAGGGGATGGAAATAGAGTTTGGTTGCAATATTTTTTTTTTAGATTAGGAGTTGTGTATTTATAAACTTTAATGTTATGCTCTAAGAAAATCTCAATATATGCGTGGATGAAAAATCTGTGCAATTTTAAAATGTGATTTTTTGATATTTTATTTTTTTGGGTCAACCTTATAATATCCTCAGCCAGCGTTTTAGGGAATGTTGGCTTGACGGCTTTGAAGGTGATAAACTAATATATTATCATAAATTTCTCAATAATTTTATCTCTTATAATAGTTATTGACTTAAACGGTGATTAGCTAATTTATAAAGACCGAAAAAAGATAAATTTTAAGTATAAGAAGAAAATGGTTAATAATTTCTTTTACCCATTGTGATCACTCCCTAAAATCTAAATTCATCATATCCATTTTCCCGTTTAACTATATTTTTTGAGCTAAAATTTAGCCATAATATATTATCCAAAATGTTAAAAATAGAGATCTACAATCACAAAAAATCCCAGTGACGTAATTAATTTTCACAAATTGTCTTAGAACTACATCAGTTCACACATCACAGTGAGGCCAAAGCTAAAGCTAAGCTGTATATCAAACTCCAGCTATTGATGACTTGTCAATCCACTCGTCTGGATTCACCAAACTTCAAATAATATTATATAGATCAAAGTGTAAATTTAGTCTCATATTTTTTGCTTACTTCTCAGTTTGGTCCTATATTTTTTTTTGTTACACTTTTGGTCTATATCTTTGTAAAAGGTGAGATGTGGTCTTATATCATTTTGGGTCTCATATCTTTTGATCAAGTTGCATAATTGGTCCTATATATTTGTAAAAGGATCAATCGTTAGTTGATTTTTTGAAAAGATATAAAACCATTTATGTAGCTAACTCAAAGACATGAGACTAATTCTACAATTGATCCAAAGATATGAGACCAAATTGGAATCTGACCTAAAGATATAGGACCAAAAGTGTAACAAAAAAAGATATAGAACCAAATTAGGGAATTGAAAAAGATATAGGACCAAATTTGGACTTTGGCCTATTATATAATATATATATATTTTCATAATTTACAATTTGGTTCCGATTATATTCTTCCATTTTGAGATATTTAGAGAAGCAAGAAAGAAATGTCGGGAATGGAAATGATTGAGCTGTTGATAGATCTGTAATGTAATGTATTAAATGTTTGATGATGTTTGATAATTGAGAATTTGATCCGATCAGCTCACAGTGAATTCAAAAACTGTCGGTGGTGTCTTTGTTTAAGCTTACAGTGGTTGCATTGTCCCTTTCGTTTTCCTAAAGCGACGATTTCCTCTTTCCTTTTATATATATATATATATATATTCTTACGTTACAGCTATACACACTCTGAATTCAGAGACAGAGACAAAGCGCGAAAACTAGAGAGAGAGAGAATCTCTCTCTATTGGTCCTCTCTTTTTCACTTTTTCAGTCAGTCAATTTCGATCTGAGTGAGTCTCTTTCGATTCGTTCCTGGTTTTCTGCTTCTGGATTCTTGCTCGTCATTGGAGAATTCGCCGCCAGATCGAGTTGGTGGATGTTGATCAGTTTGTTTGATCTGAGTTTCAGTGACCGGTCGATCTGTTTTGCAGGTAATTGGCCGTTAATGGTAATGGTGATTGATACTGTTTGGTTGCCGAGAAATTTTGAGAAATGATGAAAATAGCGTCTATTCTTTTTAAGTAACGAACACTGATTTTGAATTCCGAAGTAGATTTCAATTCGCTGTGCCATAGTGAATGAAGGAAACAGCATTGATGCCTCGGTCCTACGTAACGGACATTTCAGGGTTTAAATTTCAGTCCGTGTTTCTTTGGATCAACTAATTGCGGCTATGAGATCTGAGCTTTTTTTTAACAATGCTTGTTGGAAGCTTGAAATCTGATTCCCGATCTTTGTCTCAGGTGTCTTATACAGATCCGAGTATTCATTTGAACAGCAAAAAAGAAGCTGATAGTGAAGATTCTCGATATTGATTTTAAGTGATGCGTGATTCTTGTTGATCTTGAGCTATTGTTTGATCCCTTACTGGCATATAGGCGGATCTAAAGTTGGCGGCTATGGAGTCAGAGGGGGCAGCTGGGGTGAGTTTTATTAGTTTTAGATTTATACAATATTTATGTAACTTATGTAAAGTTCGACGCTGTTTGCTGTCTATTCGATAGTTCGGATAAAGTTTAACTTCGAATGAAATTTTTTAGAAGATCCAATTCTGTGGTAAGTGATAACGAACTAGAAAATAAATGTTCACTTTTTTTGTTAACATGCCTGGGTTTTCTCCTTTCAAATTATTCAAAGTCTTAACTTATTCTTGTTCAGTTGTTTGGCTGCACTTCTGTTTATTGACTCTTGATGACTTTGTTAATGACTGGTTGGTTGACTCTCTGTATTTGGCTATATCATTTCCAATACTCAGGGAAAGACGGTGTTGGGTAGCCAAGTCTGCCAGATCTGTGGTGATAATGTTGGGAAGACTGTGGATGGTGAGCCATTCATTGCATGCGATGTGTGTGCTTTTCCTGTATGCAGGCCCTGCTATGAGTATGAAAGGAAGGATGGGAATCAATCTTGTCCACAATGTAAAACCCGGTACAAGAGGCACAAAGGTAAACTTTATAAATGATGTTCTTAATTTAGATTAAGCTAGATGCAAACTACAATAGCAAATTAAGATTCTCATTTGAAATATTATATAAAGTTTGGTTGGTAGAGAGTAAACTGCTTTTTAGTGAACCAAATGAGGAAGATGCAAGGTTCTCAGTATAGAACATATCGTTTGCCCCTTTGTAGCCATTTTTTGTATGAGCCCCTTCTCTGAAAGGGGCTTCTCCTTTTCCTTCAAGCCAAACCCTGCTTAGTGAATGACTGTTTCTATAGAAATTCAGTGCTTTCTCATCAAGTGTAAAATATCCTCTCCACTTAAGTAATTGTGTTTTGGCCTGTGGTTCCTTGACCAAGGAGATTCAGAATGGTGCTTTATATTCTGTAAAAAGGAGAAATGGGGTTTGGAAGAGACTAGCTGAGGGTGTCCCTCCATATAGTGAAAACTCAAAAGCAAAATCATAAAATGATTGTACTAACATACTCATGCATTTTATAAAAATATTGTACATGATGTCATGTGTGCTGTTTCACCTGGTAATGTACTGTGGGTATTTAAAGAAAAACTGTTTCATGAATCTACTTACCAGTGCCTGTTGAATTGATTCCAGGAAGTCCTGCTATTGTTGGAGATAGAGAGGAGGATGGCGCTGCTGGTGATGATGCCAGTGACTTCAATTATGACTCAGAAAATCAAAGCCAAAAGCAGAAGATTTCAGAGCGCATGTTGAGCTGGCACATGACATATGGGCGGACAGAGGAGGTTGGTGCTCCAAATTATGACAAGGAAGTTCCTCACAACCATATTCCTCGGCTAACCGGTGGACAAGAGGTAATTCGATTGGGTTGTTAGCTTGTCATATGATATTTTCTCTTCCAAAATCCCAACCAAAAAGGTGCACTCCCCTCCAATATCATCGTAAGATAACTTAATTTTCTCTTTCTGACATAAATCCTCAATTTCAGGTCTCTGGCGAATTATCTGCTGCCTCACCTGAGAGACTCTCAATGGCATCTCCAGGAGTTGCCGGTGGGAAGCGTGTCCATAATCTCACATACTCTTCTGATGCTAATCAATCACGTACATTTCTCTGCCTCTCCTTCCTTTACTGTGCATATGTCATCAGTTGTCTATACCTTGTTGTATTTCTTTATATAGCTGTCCTATAATGAAGAATCTTGGTTATATTCCTTGTGCAGCAAATATTAGGTCTGTGGATTTAGGAATGGGCAATGTGGCATGGAAAGAAAGAGTTGATGGCTGGAAGATGAAGCAAGAAAAGAATGTTGTTTCCATGAGCACTGGCCAGGCTACTTCTGAAAGAGGAGCTGGAGATATTGATGCTAGTACTGATGTGCTTGTGGATGATTCCTTGCTGTGAGTACCCTCTTTATTAAATTATAAGAGCGGTGCTTTATTTCTGTTTCCACCTTTTACTTTTCTCCTCAGTCTGTTGATACTTGTAGCAAGTGGAAAATTTGAATGTCATGTATATTTTGTACTGAATTCTCTATTTTAGTACTACTTAGAAGTTAAGCAAAGTCATTCAAACAACCTATTGTCTCCAGATTCCCGTGCAAGGAAGGACTTTATTTAATCTATGCTTCTGTTGCAGGAATGATGAAGCACGACAGCCTCTTTCCAGAAAGGTTTCTATTCCATCATCTAGGATCAATCCATATCGTATGGTCATTGTTCTCCGGCTGATCATCCTCTGCATTTTCTTGCATTACCGAATAACAAATCCTGTGTACAATGCTTATCCATTGTGGTTGTTATCAGTCATTTGTGAGATTTGGTTTGCCATATCTTGGATTTTGGATCAGTTCCCTAAGTGGCTCCCTGTAAACCGTGAAACATATCTTGACAGGCTTGCTCTTCGGTAGGTCCATCTTTAGGTTATCTAAATTTCTCTCTTGCTGTCTAAGCAACTCATCATTGACTTGTCACATGTTGTTGGCTATTTTGTTATTGATATTTATTTAATACAAAATCTCTGAGTTGCAGGTATGATCGGGAAGGAGAACCGTCACAGCTAGCAGCTGTTGACATTTTTGTCAGTACTGTCGACCCATTGAAGGAGCCCCCACTTGTGACTGCCAATACAGTGCTATCTATTCTTGCTGTTGATTACCCAGTTGATAAGGTCTCCTGCTATGTTTCTGATGATGGTGCTGCTATGTTGACATTTGAAGCTCTGGCTGAGACATCAGAGTTTGCAAGGAAATGGGTTCCTTTCTGCAAGAAATATAGCATTGAACCCCGGGCACCAGAGTGGTACTTTGCTCTGAAGATTGACTACTTGAAGGATAAAGTTCATCCATCATTTGTCAAAGATCGTAGAGCCATGAAGGTAGAAGTTTGGATTTGAAACAATTTTGCTGAATCTTAGTGTGCAAACTTGTGACTAGCGTGTGTTGGTGTTCTTTTTAGAATTCTAATTTATCATCCGTCTTTTTCTGCTTCACAGAGAGAATATGAAGAATTCAAAGTTCGTGTCAATGGACTTGTTGCAAAAGCACAGAAAGTTCCAGAAGAAGGATGGGTTATGCAAGATGGTACACCATGGCCTGGAAACAACACAAGAGACCATCCAGGAATGATCCAGGTAGTTTCCTCTTTTTGGTTTGGCTGATATCACATGATGAAAATGCACTTGCCACAACTGTTAAGTTTTAAATATTCTCTTTGAAGATTTTTCTTAAAGTTTGTGTGCTTAGATAAAGTACATGCTAGAGTTAGAAATTGCATATTAATAATTAGTTGCTTTCTACACTTGAGCTTTTACATGGTGTTTGTCTATATGTTTCGTCAATGAAAATTACATATGATAATGTCTTAGGTGATGCATTCCTTATATTTTTGTTAGGATGTTGAGGAAGTGCAAGCATATCATCTAACCACTAAGGTTGCATTCTTTATTTGCAGGTTTTCTTGGGCCAAAGTGGAGGACTTGACACCGAGGGTAATGAGCTACCACGCTTGGTCTATGTTTCTCGTGAAAAGCGTCCAGGGTTCCAGCATCACAAGAAGGCTGGTGCCATGAATGCACTGGTGAGTGGTGTTTACAGTAGAATACGTGGAAATATCTTATCTCCACACATGTACATATCTCACCTGTGGCGATGAATTTAACTGTTGCAGGTTCGAGTATCAGCTGTTCTAACCAATGGGCCTTTCTTATTGAATCTTGATTGTGATCACTACATAAACAACAGCAAGGCCTTGAGGGAAGCAATGTGCTTTATGATGGATCCCAACCTTGGGAAAAATGTTTGCTATGTTCAGTTTCCACAGAGATTTGATGGTATTGATAGGAACGATCGATATGCAAATCGTAACACCGTTTTCTTTGATGTAAGTCTCACAGCATGCATCATATTCAATCACTCTTCTTAATGCTATTATGTGACTTCCTTTACTGATTTTAGTGCATGTGGCATTTGTCACTCGTTTTACCTTTCATATATGTAATTTAACTTATTTTTGGTACTTAGTTTTTCTTTTCATCTGTTTTTGAATGACAGATTAACTTGAGAGGTTTGGATGGCATTCAAGGGCCTGTTTATGTGGGTACTGGATGTGTCTTCAATAGAACTGCATTATATGGTTATGAACCTCCTGTTAAACCCAAGCATAAAAAACCTGGGTTTATGTCTTCACTCTGTGGTGGAAGTCGAAAGAAGAGTTCTAAATCTAGTAAGAAAGGCTCAGACAAGAAAAAATCTAGCAAGCATGTTGACCCAACTGTGCCCATATTCAGTCTAGAGGATATAGAAGAAGGAGTTGAAGGTAGACCCGTTGAAACTTTTTTACCTTGGATACTGTTTTCATCTTATTGATAGGTCTACCATTCGAACTATTCTTGCTCATTAAGTAATATAAAGATAGTGGTATCTATTTCTTCCAATCTATTTGCTGAAAGGAGTATTGTAGATCACTAGGTTGCTTTCCTAATTTCATGTGAGCTTTTCTAAATTGATCACTAGCTTTACTTTCCAATCTATTTGCTGAAAGGAGTATTGTAGATCACTAGCTTTACTTCCCAATATTTTCTAAATTGACCAACCATCTTACAACCCTGACTTCCTGATCAACCCTGCATAATCTTCCTGTTATTTGAGTAATTTCTTTTGGGTACATTCAATTCATTGCATAAAATGGATATTGTTTTTAAGTAGATGTATTATCTTATATGCAATCTTATCGTTCAGGTGCTGGATTTGATGATGAGAAGACACTTCTTATGTCACAAATGAGCCTTGAGAAAAGGTTTGGTCAATCTGCTGTTTTTGTTGCATCCACACTTATGGAGAATGGTGGCGTTCCTCAGTCTGCTACTCCAGAAACCCTTCTTAAGGAGGCTATTCATGTTATCAGCTGTGGTTATGAGGACAAATCCGAATGGGGAAGTGAGGTATGATCTATTCTTATGTTAAATTCTCTTTATCTTATTCCCAGTTCGCAAATCGCACTCACTTACCACAAAAATTATTACCCATAGATTAGTGCATCCAGAGACTACGATCCAATAACTAAAAATGGATAGAAAATAGGCAACTTTTTTTTTCCCTTTAATACGAGAATGTACTCCACCAGTGAATTTCAGCATCCAAGCAAATCCCTTATGATTTGTTTTAGTTGTTGAATAATTGGTCTTTTTTGAAAATTGAAACAAAAAAAGTGATGAAGTCTGTGAAGCATAGCCTCAGGCTCATACTACAGGAGTTCTCTAATTCCTTTTTTTATGCAAAATGTATGATGCATTTATATAATTAGCTTCGAAGATTATCACTTTTTTTTTTTATGTTCCATAGATAGGATGGATTTATGGTTCTGTCACAGAAGATATTCTTACCGGATTTAAGATGCATGCCCGTGGTTGGCGGTCAGTTTACTGCATGCCCAAGCTCGCTGCATTTAAAGGTTCTGCCCCTATCAATCTTTCAGATCGTCTGAACCAAGTGCTTCGATGGGCTCTAGGTTCTGTGGAAATTCTTCTAAGTCGGCATTGTCCCATCTGGTATGGTTATAGTGGAAGGCTAAAATGGCTCGAGAGATTCGCATATGTGAACACCACAATCTATCCCATCACTTCCATTCCCCTTCTCATATATTGTACCTTACCTGCTGTCTGTCTCCTTACAAACAAGTTCATTATGCCACAGGTTTGTTATTTCTCCTAAATTCAGTTCAGCAAATTTTTGTTATCAAATTTTCCTATTTTCCTTCTCCACCAACTGATGATGGTCGGTGGTGTAATTAATGTAAAAGATTCAACTTCCATCATAAACCAAAACAAATCCTGAGAATGCCTTTAACTAAAACAACAAAATACATCTCTTGTTAAATAGAATTTAGAGAAAACTTACTATTGGGTTTCTGAATTTACATCCAGTCAGTTAATCAGTTCCTGAATAATCGAAATACATGATTTGATCCCTGAAATATTTTAATTATCAATTATTTAGTCCCTGAATTTGAACTAATTTTATACTTTTTGGTCCCTAATTTGTAATGAATTAATACTATAAATTTGAACTAATTTTATACTCTGGTCCGTGAACTTGTACTAAATTTGTACTGAATTTGTTCTTTTTGGTTCCTGAATTTGACTCAGGGACCAATCGTTGACAATTGCAATAATTCAGGGACTTAGTAGTATATTTTGATTGAGGGACTGATAGTTGACTCAGTCTAAATTCAGGGACCAAATAGTAGGGGTTGTTTTCACATGATCAAAATGTTGTCTTATAACCTTATTATACAGTATTCTAACTCATGATATTGCTTTGTTTGCAGATTAGTAACATTGCAAGTGTATGGTTTATCTCCCTCTTTCTTTCCATCTTTGCAACCGGTATCCTCGAGATGAGGTGGAGCGGCGTGGGGATCGACGAGTGGTGGAGAAACGAACAATTTTGGGTCATCGGTGGTGTTTCCGCCCATCTCTTCGCCGTGTTCCAAGGTTTGCTCAAAGTTCTTGCCGGCATTGACACCAACTTCACTGTTACATCCAAGGCATCAGATGAAGATGGAGACTTTGCTGAGCTCTACATGTTCAAATGGACCACCTTGCTCATTCCACCCACAACCCTTCTCATCATTAACTTGGTCGGAGTTGTCGCCGGCATCTCCTATGCCATTAACAGCGGTTACCAGTCATGGGGCCCACTTTTCGGTAAGCTTTTCTTCGCATTTTGGGTGATCATCCATCTTTACCCTTTCCTCAAAGGTCTCATGGGAAGGCAGAACAGAACACCAACCATTGTTGTGGTTTGGTCCATTCTGCTTGCATCCATTTTCTCTCTGTTATGGGTTCGGATCGACCCATTTACGACCAGAGTCACCGGGCCGGATGTTGAACAGTGTGGAATCAACTGCTAGAGAAACTGGCAGGTTGAAAGTTCAAACAAAACTCACTTTTGTCACACTCATTGACTCAAGCTCAACCAACAAGAAACAAGCCTTGTGGGAATATTTTACATGGCTTGTAATGTTTTGCATAGCTGTTGTTATATTTGTTGATGTATTATGCTTTTTAAGTTATGTGCAGGTGATAGTTGATAAAAGAAATTTAAATTAATTTTACATTGTGTGGTGGGGTTCCAATTTTTTGTAATACCTTGAACATACGTTTATTGTTTGAACTATTATTTTTTCCATAAAAGGATCACACATCCTTATATTTCTTTCTGGTTCTTATCTTTATATTCATCTCTTGTACTTGTTCTTTAATCTTATTGTTTCTTCTGCTTTAGAGGCAAGAGGAAGCAAGCAAAATGCAACTTCTTTTAGCACTATTTGGCGTTACCATTCGTTTTTTTTAGGGCTAAAATTACCATTAAACATCCCCCTTTTAGGGTCTTTTGAAGCTACCTCTTTGATTAAATATACTAGATTAATTCCAATTATAGCTAAAAAAGGATGATGAAATTGATGAGGATAGAAGTGAAACACTTTTCAATAGCAAGTATATATTAAAAATAAAATTAAACAATATCCTCTGTTGAAATAATAATAAAACAAACGTTGAAGAAGTTAATCAAAGACTTTTATAATAAGCTTGACCATCCGGTCGTTGAACCGCCTAAAGTAGTGGTTCAAAGTTTAATAGTCCAAACCGGAGTCGGAGCATTAATAATTAAATAAATAAAAATATATATATTTAATTTAATATAATAAAATATACTAATAAATATTAAAAATATATAATAATTTTTTCAAATTGAAGCTTGATTTAAGTAAGAAAATGAAAATTAGAAGGATAAAAGATTAAATATTGAAATGAAAACTATCAAATAGCTTATTATTTTGAGTCTAAACTTAAAAAGAAAAAATAGATCCTTTAAAATAACATTATTTTAATCCAAAAAAGCCTGAACCGGTTCAACTCCAAAATCGTCCAGTTTTTTACCGGTTCTTTGCCAAGCCGATTTTATAGCCAACTCGGACCGGACCACTGGCCGGTCTGGTCCGGTTTTCAGAACAGTGGCATAATAGACTCCATGTTAAATTAGTAAAATGCATATTCAATTCTTAATTGCCGAATCTAATAAAATAGTTCCTATTTTCAATTACTGAATTTTTATAGTAGTAATAGGGAAATAAAATCGAATCCACGGTGAGTATGATCTACATTCAATTTGCATTCAATTATTAAATGCAAGCCAGGATACAAAACAATATGAAATTGTTTTATGCAAGAAATGAAGAGAAGAATTAAGAAAGTAACAAGTAACAGTGATCAAGAATGAATTAACAAGTTCAAGCCAAAAAAAAAAGAATGAATTAACAAGAGTGTAAATAACATGAATAGTAAACAAATCGAAGAATTCACTGATTAAAATGTCTAACTAGGTTAAGCATTGACATGAACTTAATTAATTGATCATTGACTTATAACTTTGTTAAACCTCAATATTCAATAGATTCTCTACAAAATATCTAAGGTAAAGAACGTCCTATACTGTGACTTCTCAAACTTTAGAAAACGTTTCTAGAAATTCAAGAACTCGGTCATATGGGAAAACCAAACCTAACTCAGTCAGTGCTTTTAGAAGAGTTAGCAATCTCAAGTCAAATTTCAAGAAGTGAAATAACGTAAATCAAATCTCAAAACCTTGCTACTTATTCCAAGCTTAGATTAACGAACCTAAACTTAGATAGAAGGAATCTCAAGAATAAAGATAACTAGGAGCTCTACTAGCTACAATCATTCAAGAAATTCAAAATCCACATACAGAAATGAGATTAAAGCTCAGAAATTAACAAAGCATGTCATTAAATCCAAACCAGAGTGTCACAGCCAATGCTTCACATATTTTGTTTAGCTTCGGCTTGTACAAAAATGATTAACAAAAAGATAAAGAAAAATCCAAATCTGAACGAAGAGGATGAAGAATCGCCCTAGCTCAGCTCCCTAAATGTTCTTCGTTCTCCAAAAAGTCTCCCGAAAAATCCCTGCTAATTTTCTACGTGCCTTTAATCTCCACCCTCTCACATGGCCTCCTTTAACAAAATTGTTTATGTGTGATGGCAGGTTAAGCCTCCATCTTTTCCGGAGGGTCGTTTTACTCAAAAATTCTCTGTTGGAATTGAAGGTTCTGCTCTTAGACCATAGTTTGTTGCAGAGGCATTGGCTCCTAATAATCCTCTTTTCAAGATATTCAACGATGTTTAAATGCCTAACGAGTTCCTTTTTCTTTTTAAATTGCTATTCCTAATCTGATAATCATTATATGAAATGAAGATGAAGGTGAGCGTGCGACGGCGGAGGAGGAGGAGATGAGGGTTCGGAGCATGTTGATGCGAGGGGAGAAATGGAGAGGTAAGAGCTGGCCATTGTAGAAGAGGTCGTCGGCGGCGGCGGAGGAGGCGGATTTGCAGGGGGAGACGGCGGAGCTGGAGAACTCGAAGTCGGAGGAAGAGGACGGCGACGGAGGAAGCGTGAATGACTTTGCCGTCGTCGTCGTGTGTGTCGGCGCTTTTGTGTTCGCCATTGTTTGAGTTGTGAGAGAGAGAGATATTTTGAATTTTTTGGGTAAATTCACTTAAAATCTTAATTTACTTTCTTTTCTTACGTTTTGATCCTATTATAAAAAGAAAATGACCTTAATATAAGAAAAGAAAACTTTTGGGGATGAAAGTTTATTTTTCCTCTTTTTTTAACGGAAAAATGGATGGAAAACGTTAGAGGGACCAACTTTTTCAAGTTTTGCATAACTGGGGGACCAATATGGAACAAAAAATAACTGGGGGACCTATTTGGAACAAGGAGCATAACTGGGGGACCAAAATAGGACTTTGACCTATTTTAAACTCTATAAAAAAAGATAAATTACACTTTGGTACTCTATGATTTGGTCATATTTTTCTTTTTAAATTGCTATTCCTAATCTGATAATCATTATAGCTAAAAAATTTGTCAATTGTTGCTAGTAATTATAATATCTGACATTTTTTTTTAAAATAAATATCTATTGTAAAGGGTTTGTGATAACTTAGGATTAATTTTAGACTTAGGCATGCGAGGATTCAAATTGTGCTTATACACTCTTACTTCTATACAACAATACCTCATGTTCTGAAGTTTCAGTTAGGAATTTGTTTTTGACTTGTAATAGCAATGGTCATCTTGGATTCTTGGGTTTCTGGTCCCATTCTCTTTTTTTTTTCCTCTTTAACATATTAGGGTAATCTTATAAAAAAATAAAGACTAAATTTTCTAATCTTTGACCATTAAATTATTTTTTAAAAAATAAATTTCTTAATAAATATAGTATCTCATATCTTGGATAAAGTTTAATATATGATAGAATTTGTTGCATTTATATACTTAGGCTCAGTTTATTTGCGCTTATAATAAAATCTATTTTGATTATAATCAGAGTACGATTATAATCAAAGTTGATTATTTGTATATTGGTGTTTGGATGAAAGTTGATTATTTGGTGTAGAATTATTAAAATGGATATGTAATGATTGTGGTTGGTAGATAGAAAGGTAAGGAAATTGATAAATTGTATAGGAGTAGAAATAGAAGAAAAAGTAGAAAAAAGTAAGATGTGATTTGATTATAATCAAAGTGTGTTTGGATGTGATTGTTACTTAAAAAGTATTAAATTATGTCACTGTTTTTCTTGGAAAGCATGAAATTATGATTATAATCATATGCAACTTTGGAGGTGATTATTTCTTTGGTCGACGGAACTCATTTTTGCCTACGAAATGATGGACCGAAAGGACTAAAGTGTAGCATTTTTTCGAATCAGCCCCAACATTCGGTGGACGACCGAATAAAATAGTCCACTGTTTTGCACGAGATGAGACCGAAAATAAAAAGGGACACGCACCCAAAAAAAAAAAACTCAAATCTGGCATAATGTTCACGTCCTTCAACCTTCTCAACATTTCCTTGCCTTCTTCCTCCGCCGGAAACCCATTCCTGCCTTCTTCCTCCGCCGCCCTCCGGCGGAAATCTCCGATCACTCAACCACTGTCATCACTACAACGCTGTATCCTCCATCTGCAAGCGATTTCTCTCCATCATCAACGCCCTTCATTCCTCCCTCACCATTCTCAACTCTGCCACTTCCTCCTGTTTCCCGTCATCAATTCCATCGTTCTCAGTCACTTTCGTGGCGACACCAATTTCGAGATCTGGTGAGGGTTTAATTTAGGCTATTCAACTGATTCTTTAGGATTTTAGAAGAACTTGGCTTACCCAGATGATGATTTAAGGACATGAGATTGGTGCAATGGTTACGTTGAAATGCAAAAAGGTATGATTTTGGGAGGTGCAGTGGAAGAATTAAGGGAGGAATTTGAATTATTGGTGGCGAGAGAGTGAAGCTTGAAGGCATTGAATGCCCAATAATGCCACTAATTCATAAAGCCAGCAATCAATATGGTAATTTTTCTTTTTTTGAGGATAAACATAACGAACCTTTAGCTTCATTTTCAATTTATCATACTCTTTGTCACTCATGATAGGATTTCCAGAAACATAAGCCATAGAAGCTTCGAGAAATTTTGGCTCATCAGAACCTGAGTAGTGAAAACTGAAAAGACAGAGAGCTAAGTTAGACGGAATCCGCCGTCCAAGATTACAGAGATTGCGGCGGAATCCGGTGGCGGTGGAGGTGAAAACGGCATTAGAAGGTGGCGGAGGTGCTTCTTCATCGTCATTACTCATTAGAGATTAAAATTTCAATTTCAATACTAAATTATTTGGGAAAAATTTCAATTTCAATCCTAAACTATTTCGGCAAAATAACAATTTGGCCCAATATTGAGGTAAATGACTATTTTGCCCATGTAATGGGTGATTGATTGTATTAGAATATAGGTAATTATAGGTATATATATAGGGGTATAAGTGTAATTGGGTGTGTTTGATTATAAAAAAATCAAGACTATAATTTGATCAGAAAAAAAACGCAAACGAACATACTTATTACGATTATAATTAGAGCAAATTATAATTAGAGCGTAAACGAAGTGCGCCTTGGTAAGGATAGTCTAACATACAACTAGTTGCATCCATACAATGATTGAAGTGGTATAGTTATAATTGTTGATATGATCTAATAGTATTAAGTAATGAATGGATAACCTGTTTTTGAAGAAAAATTTTATACTGTATTAATACAATTTTCACAAAATTTAAGGTTCTTGCAAATTAGTCTCTAAAATAAAAAATAATTGGAAAATTTAATTACTTGGTCCCTATAGTTTATCTGAAATTTGAATTTAGGCCTTATGATTTAATTTTTCTTAAATTAGTCCCTATAGTTTGATTTTTTTTTTTTCCAACGACGGAGGAAGCACCGAGGGTATGTTTCATTTTCCTCTCAACATAAAGAACACTCACCTCTTGGCTATGAGGGCGAATTTCAGATGGCCTTAAATCCCCATAAACACTCACTTGTTTATCTCTCTAACAAGTGGACATTCAATACATGGGCATCTCTAATGACGGCACATCAACCTTCCTCTCCCTCATCTTATCATCTAAGAATTGGTTTTTTTAGCTTTAGGGTTGCAGTGTTGATGATTTCTTGTAAATTACCTAGGGACTTCATCAAAATAAAATAAATTCCCATGTGGATTTGACATGAACTTTTGTTGAGATGGTTGATTTGATTATGTAGAAGGGATTATTTGCTCGGTTTATAAAGTTTAGGGGGCTTTTGCTAACTTTTTTAAGTGTAGAGGGTTATTTGCACATAAGATATAGTTTAAGAGGATTCTTTGCATTAGCCTTTTCAATTTAACCAAAGTCTTAAAATCTGAATAACATAAACTTTAGGGTAAAAAATATAAATATACATAATATTTAAAAAATTTAAGGCTAAAGTGCACTTTTGGTCCCAAATTTTTGCTCAAGTCTCAATTTGGTCATGTAACTTTTTTTTGTTGCACTTTTGGTCCTATATCTTTTGTTCAAGTTGTAGATTTGGTCCTATGTTGTACTTTTGGTCCTATATCTTTAGGTCAAGTTGCAGAAATGATCATATATCTTTTGGCTTGGTTGCATAATTAGTTTCATATATTTGAGTTAGGTACAAAATTGGTCTCATATCTTTAGATTTGGTGGGACTGACGATGTACCTATTTGCAAAGATATGGGACCAATTCTGCAATTTAACCAAAAGATATAAGATCAAAAGTGACATTGGACCAAATCTATAACTTGTTGCAAAGATATAGACCAAAAGTGTAACAAAAAAAGTTATAGAACCAAAATGAGACCTGAATAAAAGTTATGGGACCAAAAGAGCACTTTGACCAAAATTTAATCTTCAGATCATATCTCCATGTGTTATAATTTTATTAGCTCAAAATCCATTACATCTCATGCTCTCAAAATAAACTTTATATCATAGTCTAACTCTAATTAATAATGTGATTTCATATACAATTTTAATTAATTAAAATGATTGTTTTTTTTATTATTTATCAATATTAAATTATTTAAAAAATAGAGATTATTCCACTTCGCATATATGCATGCCTTAAATTAAATATATATTAAAATTTCTCCTTCTTCCACAAACCAAAATCTTTTCCTTCAACCTAAGGCAAAAGGAAACAAAGAAAGCAGATATACATGAGACCACTATTCCAGAAAGCCATCACGTGAAATCACACGTGGCAGCTGGTGATATCTTGCATGCTCTGTCCCATGACACGTGTCCTCAAAACGAATCCAGATCAACTTAACATACCAGCCATAACCGTCCCACGTCACCATTACACGTGTCGCCACGCCATCACTTCCCATTTTGCCTTCTCTCTTTTATAAACGACGATATATAAGAGATGAAATGAGAAACAAAAAACGAACGATCGAAAAGGCGACTACTACAAAGCTTACTGATTTCTTTCTTTCTTTTTCGAAGAATAGAAATTATTGTTATTATTATTATTCTCTCTCATTTTCTCGGGAAAGTGACAGAAAAATGGCTTACACTGAGGAACCAATCCTCTCTAGGATTGACCGTTTGGATAACATGGTGAGTACTTCCCTAATACTCTTAATTAATTAATTAATGCCTCCCAAAACTTGTTTTGCTATTGTCATTATTCTGATTTTGGTGTTGCTGACCAAATTCAAGACTATATTATTTGAAGAAGTGAAAGTAATTAATTATATATAAGGGTCAATAATCTTCATTAGTGTTTCAAGGCACTTTGATGAGTGGATTATAGCTTAAGCAGCTAAACTTTTCAGACGTGCAATATTAATTAGTTACTATTAGATTTTATGCTATCCTCACTATTGATCACATCTTTATACCACATTACTCTAAACTCAATAAATATCAGAAGTTTCACAACTAATACATATTTTTTTTTGTAAAAAAGAAATTGAATCAGTGTTCTAAAGTGGTTAAGATGTGAAAAATTAAAAATAAAACTGTTTTTGTTATTATTATTTTTAAAGCATAATGACATTCTTTTAACTATTATTCTAATAACACATTAGGAAACCTCAAATAACTTGAGCTTACTTCTACCGTGAGTGAGAAAATCTTTAAATTTTTATCACTAAGAGAATTTTTTGTTAGTAAATTTTAATAATTAATAATTAACTATATATAAAAGAATATTGACATTTGGATTCTTAAGTAAAGTTTTTAACTTGCTATGCCATTGATAATCACAGGTGATCCCCGAAATAGAAATTTGAAAATACATTGACATTGTCATTTAGAAAAATTAATATATAGTTTTTTTTCTTCTTAGAACTATAAGTTTAGAGAGAAATGTGACGTATATTGGGTTTTTATTTTTTAATTTTGGGCCACATTATATATTTCAGTTGAAGCAGTTGGAGGAAATTAGAGGATATAACAGGTCTCCAAAAAGCTCGTCCACATCGAGTGATGGACACGTGTCGTCCTTAGATTTCTCGCCGAAGAGCTTGGAGAAGCACTGCCGTCCGATTGACCACGTCATCATGGAGACGGAACTCAAAGGAACGTTGATCGATAGGCTCAACCATGTAGAGGATCGTATGTTGAAGGTACCACATAATTGCCCATCCTCATTCTTAATTAATACATTATTATTTCATTTATTTTAGGCAAAATACCCTTTCGTGCCGCTAACGTTTGCGGTGATTTTCAGTTATACCACTAACGTTTCATTTGTGTCAGTTGTGCCCCCAATGTGAAATGTTAGTTTCAATTATGCTCCCAATTTCAATCATCCACAAAAACAAAGACCATTTTGCACGATTTGAGCTCGATTTTGATCAGATTTCATATGGGTTTTAATTTTCGGACATCACAAATTTAATTCCTTAGATCAATTTCAAAGATTAAGTTTAAAATAGCACCAAATCCGAAGAAAATCGGACCCGATGAACCCCAAAAAGGACCAAAACGAAATGCAGCAAAATGAAGCATTTTTCTCAAAATTTCCATGTGCAAAATGATCCTTAGGAGTCGAAAATGAGTACCCATATGAAATCTGATCAAAACCGAGCTCAAATCGTGCAAAAATGGTATTTTTTTTGTGGGTGATTGAAATTGGGGCATAATTGAAACTAACGTTTCACATTGAGGGCACAACTGACACAAATGAAACGTTAGGGGCATAACTGAAAATTACCGCAAACGTTAAGGGCACGAAAGGGTGTTTTGCCTTTATTTTATTATATTATTATACATATTTCTAGAAATTGATAACTAGAAAACTCTCAAAAGCTGTATAAAAAAGGGTTTTTTTAATTATTTTTAAATTTTAAATTATAAAATTATTTCATTATGTTTACACTAATAAGGAAAAATTTAAAAGTATTAGAAAATTAATAGACTTAATATTAACTTTTATCTATTTTATTGTTTTATATATGTCATATTTTTGTTTTATAATTTTAAAAGAAATATATTGTTTAATTATTTTTATGATAAAAAAGTAAATTTAAAATTACTGAATATTTAATCAGTTTCATATTAATTTTTCACTAATTTCTCTTTTTTTTATGTTATTATTATATGTATATATATATATATTAATGTTATGTGATTTTTGAGATAAATAATTTAGAAGACTTCAAAATTATAGAATATCTATAGTAGTAAAGACTAAAGATATAAATTATGAAGTTAATAATTCAAATATTAAAGTATATATTTTAATTTCTAAGAGGCTGGATTGTATTATTTAATTTTGCAGAAATCGATTTAGTTAATTTAAAATATATATATACATATATATAATATATAATTTAAAAAATATAGTATATTACATAAATGTGGACCAAAGCAGCTTTGTTTGCAGATGGAGGCAGAGTGGGAGGAAAGAAGGAAGAATGAAGAAAATACAAGAGAGACAAAGGAAAGTCCAAAAAAGAAAGGACTCAAACAACTTGTGAAACAATGTGTCAAAACAAGATCATCAAGACACAAAACAAATGCAAATTAAGGTTTTTAATAAGTATCCACGTGTGTATTTGAAGTTGTTAACTAATTTCTTTTTGTTTTTGGTTTGTGTAGAACATTTTTGTACCTGTTAAATGATGCAAGTGAAGTTTTCTTTATTGGTTTTTTCAGTTGTATCATAAATTCTACATATGATGATGATGATGATGTTTCAAATGTAAATGTCCCACGTTAATTGTTGAACCTAATCAAACTATTAAAGAAGAGAGTCATAATTAGAAAGGGTCAGATATTAAATTAATTAAGTTTTGCAAATTCAACCTAACTATATATGTATATAATAATATTAAGTACAACTAATTAACAACCCAATTAATAACATATTGAATATTGAGTGAGCAGATAGAGTCAGAGTCAAAAAGAACTTTACACATCGTAGTAATTACACATAAAGCACATCTTGCTTCAAATTCTAATTCTAAGGTCCAGCCACCACTTCACAACTAACAATCTATACTATATTATATGGCTTCACTTTATTTATGGTTGGTCAAAATTATTGAATTAAAAAAATAAAAAAGAAAAAGAAATCACTCACTTTCCTTTAGCCCACGTTCTCTCACTCCAAATAAGTTACTTTTGATTTTCATTAATATTTTAAACTCCATAAGAAACAGATAAATTACACTTTGATATTCTATGGTTTGGTCATATTTCACTTTAGTACTTGACGATTTAAAAAGTGACACATTGGTATCCTATAATATTCTCTCATAACAAATTATTTTTAAATAATTTTATATTTTACATACATATTTGCATCCCCTAACGGGCACGCAAAGCCTCTAATATAATTTATGAGGAGTGGATCATCAGCTCTATTTTTTTTAGTGTTGTCTCTGCTGTCATGAAATCCTATCTATTCATAAAATCTGATATCTTACATTGTGCCACCTGTCACAACTATTTTTTTTCAGAATTCCACTCGATCGTTCTTCATTCCAAACCCTTCGTTTACAATATCGTCGCCTCTACCCATTATCGCCGCCGCGCTCCGTCGCCGCCACCGCCGTCCATGGCCGTCGCCGCTGTTCAGTCTTTGTTTATGTGGCTTGTTCAAGAGATTTGGGATTAAACCAACAAAACCACCACAGTACAAATCTCAACACCCTTAGTTGATGAAGCCAAAATTTAATCTCCAAGCTTCTTGAAATTATTGTCGCATAAAGCGCACTCATCCTCAGTTGGTCCGAATCACTATTCTCTCATTCCTTACTAATCTTTGCCTCCGATTCATTCTCCATCAACATTTCTCTCACCCCGTCAACCTTCTCATTCCTCTACACGCGTCCACGCTCAAAATCCATCTCTCTCAAACATAGTACAAATCTCTCGAACAAGCCGATGAGACGAAGACTGAACAGCGGCGACGGCGACGGCCATGGACGGTAGCGACGGCGATGATATTATAAACGAAGGGTTTAGTGAGAAAAAGGATTGAGTGGGATTGGCTTTGGGGTTAAACTCATAATTTTGGGAGTAGGGGTGAGCGCGGGCTGGGTTGAGGCGGCCAGAGTAAAAATCTCAGCTCAACCCGCACATCAATCTGTAGGTTGGGTTCGGTTGGGTTTTACAATTTTTAAAATTCAACCCGAACCAAACCCGCAAAACTGCGGGTTGGGTTGGGCTGAACCCGCGGGTTGATTTTTTTTTTATACAATAAAATAACACAAAGTAAATTAACAGTTTGGTCCCTAAAAGATTGAAATATACAATTTAGTCCCTAAAAGATCAAAATGGTATATTTTTTAGTCCTTGAAAGATTAAAACGATATATTATTTAGTCCATAAAAAGGACTAATTAGTATACCATTTTGATATTTCAGGGACTAAATTATACATTTCAATCTTTCAAGGATCGAGTTGTTAGCTCAGTGATCTTTCAAGGACCAAATTATTAGTTTACTTTATAATATATTATATATATTAGTAATTAATTATAAAAATATATATATATTATATATATTTGCGGGTTCGCGGGTTGGGTTGGGTTCATAAACCTCCAGCCCGCATACCAACCCGCAGGTATGCGGGTTGAGAATTTCGAACTCAACCCAACCCAGCCCGTGACTGCGGGTTGGGTTGGTTTTTGCAGGCTCGTGGGTTAAGATGCTCACCCCTATTTGGGAGAATGTGTTTCAGTGTGGAATGGGACTACAATGTGTTTCACGAAGAACTCCATTTGCTTTCTCAAACAACCTACAAATTTGGTCATTCTTGAATGGTTTGCTCTTTCCCTTAGGAGATTGTGGTTTATTTGATTAGATCAAACTCCAGCAAGTTGAGTTGATTCAATCTAGGGTGTGTTTGGGAATTAAATATAAAGTCATTATAAAATCATTATCTCCATTTTCAATACATAACTTGAGCTACAGTTCAACAAAGCTGTTTGTAAACCAATTACAAACTCATTACAAAAATATTATCTCATTACAACATCATTTCATTACATTTTTCATATCCAATTACTAACATACCCCTACTCAAATACCTATAATTATCTATATTCTAATATAAATATAAAAAATCTATTTGGCAAAATGATAATTTTCAATACCCTCATTTATTACACTTATAACTTTCTCTCTCCATTCATTATTTCTTACTATCTTTTTTTTTTACTCATACCCCTCTCTCTCTTACTATCTTTTTTTCTTACTCATACCCCTCTCTCTCACACATACAGACACACACATATATATATATATATATATTTTATAATTATAATATATTTATATATATTATATTATAATATTATATAATATATATATATGTCACACGCTCAAGCATGTATATATATAATATAATAATATAAAATATTTTTTATTTTATGAATATATCATATTATATATAATTTATATTAATTTACATAAAAAAATATTTTAGTCCTTGAAATTATACCAACTCAACAAATTAATATTTGAGTAATCAAGATATACAATTTTTGATATATTAGTAATCCCTCTTCTATTTCTTAAATTATATTAGTAATATTTTTTAGTGTCAAAATTTTTAAATAAAATAATTCAGCCCATGTTATTTACATTTTGGTCCATGATATAAAATATATAATTCAGACCCCAAAAATATATATTTTAGTCCCTCTTCCTATACATATATATGGATAATATTTTTTGTTATGTAAAAATATAAAAACAAAATTAAAAAATGGTAATAGGAAAAAAAAAATATAATCCAATCCCCAAAAATTTACAATTTAGTCCCTTCTCCAGTATATATATGGATAATAGTTTTTGTAGTGTACAATATTCAAAACAAATTTCAAAACTAGTAATGAGAAAAAATATATAATTCATACCCAAAAAATATACATGTTGGTCTCTCCTCCAATATATATATAGGTAATATTTTTTGTAGTTCAACAATTGAAAAAAAATAGAAAAATATATATTTTGGTACATTCTCTAGTACATATGTGGGTAATATTTTTTGTAGTATAAAAATTTAACAATAAAATTAAAAAATAGTAATCTTTCAAATATTTTTTATGAAATAATTATCTTAATTTTTAATATACGGTATATTGTTGAAATTATTTATGAAATTATGAAAATAGTTTGTTGTTAGTTGAAGATAAATTATTTGGTCCATGAATTTGTAAAGATTATTCTATTTTGATCCCTGAATTTATTTTTTGGTCATTGAATTTAAGAGAGAGACTCAATCATTGATGAATGCAATTTTTTACGGGCTGAGACACACATTTCACTTCGTAAGGACCAATTCATTGAATTGATATAAAATCGTGGACCAAATAGAAGGTTTTTAAAATTTCAATGTTATTTACATTTTGGTCCTTTCATTTCATTACATAAAACAACTCTAACCTTCATTACAAATATTCACCTTTAGCACAAATTCCAAGACAATTTCATTACAATCTCATTTCATAACAACCACAACCAAAAGTCAAAATATCATTTCATTATCTTCATTTCATTTCATTATCAATTACCAGTTCTACCCCTATACAATTTTCAAAAAACCATATTATTATTTCAACCAACCACAATCATTACATACCCTTTTACATAATTTCACATCCTATTTTTTTCATTACATCTCAAACAATCCAAACACCATTTATCATTACATTTTCATTACGTAATTTTCTCATTACCATTTCATTATATAAAATCATCATTTCATTACATACTTATTTCCCAAACACACCCTAAATCACATAAGTATATATTAGCTAAAAGTGGTGACTTTTTCTTGAGTATGTGTGTGTGAGAGAATGTTACTTTGTGACAATAATAATTTTTATTTCAAACTTTGTGACAATAATATTTTTAGTTAAATTACAGTATCATGTGGTTTGACCCTACTTTGGTACCATGTTGTTTAAAACGTGACATTTTGGTATTCTGAAATCTCCACCGTTACTCTTTTGGTACTTTGAACAAACTTTTCGTTAATTTTGGACGAAATTTAGCACATTAGCTCACTAAAACTCAATTTTGTCCAATATTTTGCCACAACAATAAAGATCACTAAAAGGCATATTTAATCTCTGTTGTGACAAATGTTGGACAAAAATGAGTTTTAGTGAGCTCACGTGCCAAATTTCATCCAAAACTAACGAAAGAATTGTTCAAGGTGCCAAAAGAGTAACGATGAGGGTCTCAGGTTATCAAAGTAGAATGAAGTCAAACCACAAGATACCAAAGTGTAATTACCCTTAAAAAATATTTATAAACTCTAGAAACCCACTTGATTCTTCAATTCGCCTGACATTATATCGCGATGTTTTTTATTTTCTTTTTCATAAATAGTTTTTCTTATAAAAATATTAAATATATTTTACAATTCTTCTGATTAAGGTTTCTCTAAACACATTTTCATATATATATATATATATATATATATTTAATTTTTATTTAAAAAAGACCAAGGGTGTGTTTTGATTAGAAGTAGGTAATGAAATGATGATTTTATGTAATAAAATGGTAATGAGAAAATTATGTAATGAAAATGTAATGAAAATGGTGTTTGATTAGTTTGAGATGTAATGAAAAAAATATGATGTGAAATTATGAAAAAGGGTATGTAATGATTGTGGTTGGTTGAAATAAATATATGGTTTTTTTAAATTGTATAGGGGTAGAATTGATAATTGATAATGGAAATAGATAGAAATAAAAAAATAATATTTTGACTTTTTGGTTGTGGTGGTTATGAAATGAAATGGTAATGAAATTGTCTCGGAATTTGTGCTAGATGTGAATATTTGTAATGAAGGTTGGAGTAGTATTATGTAATGAAATGAAAGGACCAAAATGTAAATAACATGAAAATTTTTAAAAACCTACCATTTGGTCTATGATTTTATATAAATTGAACGAAT
>QANZ01023530.1:0-18572 GCA_003254925.1 Chamaecrista fasciculata
AAGCACACTCTGAGAGAAAGAGAGACGCAGGCCAGAAACAGAAAGTGATGCCCAAAAACTGTAGCCAGCCAAACTTTCCCACACACCGCAAATATGAGTTTTCTTCCCACACATGCACTCCCACGTTTTGGAAGGCCACGTTTCAGCAAAGCAAAATCGTGTGTGTGTGTGTGTTTTGTTTTTAATTAATATTAAAAACAATATTAGTGAAATTTAATTAGAGAAAAAATATCTATTCATAATTATTCAAAATAACTATGATAGATACTCCCCATAAATCTCAACTTCTCATAATCATTATCTATTAATTAATTAATTAATTAATTAATAAGCTCAATCAATAATAATAATTATTATTATTATTTGATCACCTTAGACTGGGTCCAATCCACCAAGGGTGGACCCATATCCCAACAGCTCTTGAGACCATTTCAGATGGCTTTGACAATGGAGGAATTAATGAAGCAGAGAGCACTAAGGCCTACTTGGATCGTTTTCAAGAAATAGGGAAGCACACTTTGTGTGAGCTCATTAAGAAGCTAAACACAAAAGGGAATAATAATAATGTTGATTGCATTGTTTATGATCCAATTTTGCCTTGGGTTTTGGATGTAGGCAAGAGATTTGGGTTAATTGGGGCTGTCTTTTTGACTCAAAATTTGGGAGTGGATAGTATATACTACCATGTGAACAGGGGAATGCTGAAACTTCCAATGGCAAAAGATGCAAAAATTAGCATACAAGGATTGCCATCACTTTTACCTTGTGAGATGCCTTCGTTTTTGTATGAATATGGATCTGGAGATGGTGATATTTTTGATTTTGTGGTGAATCAGTTTTGTGACATTGAGAAAGCTGATTGGATCCTATGCAATACTGTCTACGAGCTAGAAACAGAGGTATGGTGAAAGCTGCATTTGTTTTTTATTTTTTTGTCTGTTTTTATGGAAACTATCACTTATGTTAAGGCAAAAGTTTTTTTTTTTTTTTTTCCTTAAATTTTATATCAATTTTTAATTTCTTTTATTTGTTTATTGTCAATTTTGTCTACAAAATATTTATATTATGGTTGATTTTATCTTTCAATTAACTTCTTCTAATAAATTAGCGACAGACTTAACTATGTTTTTCAATTTTAGTTAGGATTTGAGTTTTTATCTTTATCAATTTCACGTTACGAGTCATTCTTTCATTACAAATCATTCATTAGTCTTGTAGAAGTCGTTAATATTTAGCTAAATTAAGAATAAAGGATAAAATCGATCAAAATATGAAACTTTAAAGATAGAATTAATAAATAAATTAGATATTATGGATAAAATTAAAAATTGATGCAAAATCTAAGGATAAAATTAATGATTTTGTCCTTTTGTTAATTATCATTAGAAGTAAAACAAATTAGATAACATTTTATTATCTTCTTAAACTATTATTCATCAAAAGAAGTAAAACAAATTAGATAACATTTAATTATACTATTATTCCTAAAAAAAGTGAAAAAAATTAGATAACATCAAATTGTTGGTTGACCGATATTTTGTTCAGGTGGCAGATAATTTGAGAAAGAGTTGGCCAAAATTGATAACCATAGGACCAACCATACCCTATGAGTTCTTGAAGATTAAAAATGGAGTTCAACATGAACAAGATTACGGGTTTGCTCGATTCAAAAGCGAAGAATTCACCAAATGGTTGGATGATCAGCCAAAAGGGTCAGTGGTTTTTGTGTCATTTGGGACAATGGTTTCTCTTAATGAGGAGCAAATGGAAGAATTAGCATGGGGTTTAAGAAATAGTGGCATTAATTATGTATGGGTGGTTAGAGAGTCTGAGGAAACTAAACTTCCTAATGACTTTGAAAAGAAATCACATAAGAGTTTAGTTGTATCATGGTGTCATCAAATGAAAGTTCTATCACATGAGGCTATTGGGTGCTTTGTCACACATTGTGGTTGGAATTCAACATTAGAAGCTCTAAGCTTAGGAGTTCCTATGGTTACAATTCCACGATGGAGTGATCAAAGTACCAATGCAAAGTTTATTACTGATATTTGGAAAGTGGGAGTGAGAGCTAAAGTTGATGACAAAGGAATTGTCAGACGAGAAACATTGAAGAATAGCATATGGGAAGTCATGAAGGGTGAAAAAGGAAGTGAAATCAAGAATAATGCCATCAAATGGAGGAATTTGACAGCAATGGCTATTGATAAAGATGGAAGTTCCCATAACAACATTGAAGAATTTGTGGACAATTTGCTTGGTTTGAAAAATTAAGTTTGAAGCTCATTAATTATGCATCTGTAGGTTGCATGTTGTGTAATTTTAAATTTAGTTTATGAAATTTGAAATATTGTAGCCCAAACAGCAAAGAGGGGGTTGATTTGGGCGATGGAATAATCAAAATTTTATTCTTTTAATTGATAGTTGTATGCATGAAATTGATAATTGTAGCTTCTTTGACTCAATCAATAAATTGTTTCAGAAACAGTAAAACCTTTATGGCAAAAGAAAACATAAAACCAAATTTGAATTCTTTGTGGTTTGCGCACTGACCACCAAGATCGGGACACAATAACTATACAGTTAATGTCCATAATGGAAAATCTCGAAGTCATACAAAAAAACAGCAAATATCTAAAACATAAAACCAAAGAGTCATGTTTGTGCAGATGCAAATGTATCCATACATGCATAAAGATCATAACAAGTATTTTAAACATAACAAGTATCCATATATGCGCAAAAGTTATAATCAAGCTAATCCTAAATCATCATCATCACCGTCATCCTCAGCCTGATTAGCTTGGCTTGCCGGTTCTTTACCTATAGAGGGTGGTGCTAGAGGTAAGTTCGCCGTTCGCCTTCGCTTGCCACTTCCTCTCTCTCTCTCTAGAGGTAAGTTTGATGCTAGAAGGTCATTGCATCGAGATAAAATATCATCAAACATTGGTATAAAATCAGTATTGAGGACAGATGTTACTGCTTCTTTTATGGCAGCTTTAAGGTCAACTTGTGATGGAGCAGACATGTAAGATGAAATGGCTGGTGAGGTTACTGAAGCTGAGGATGCAGCTGTTGATTTTTCCAAGTCATGATCTAAGCCTTGAACTCGTCTCTTCTTGGAGGGACCCGCAACATTCAACACCTCAGTGTTGACCTTAGGATAAGAAGAGTCAAGTTTGTCCTGCATATAGTTCAAACAAAATATATATTAAAACAGTCCAATAAAAATATAGGGTTAAAGGGTTATTTTGGTCTTAAATGTATGCCCTAATATTTATTTTGGTCCATTATGTTTCAAAATGTTCAAATTGGTCCCAAACTATTGAATATAGTTTATTTCAAGTTCAAACGTGATGAGTTTAGAGCTACATATTGTTCTCAAAGAGTACTTTCTCTATCCAGTTGGGGTCGTCAGCAAACGAAGTCAAATTGGTCCTAAAAGTAGACCACTCATTTCACGGTCAAATAAGCAAAATTGATCATATCTCTCTCGTTTTAAATTCGAATGCAATAGTTACCAAAAAACAAATTCAAATGCGAAAAATACATAGTTACAATTTCCTCTTAACAAGTCCTTTGAACTTGAAATGAGAGACGAGAAAAATATGACCAAATTCAATAGTTTGGGACCAAAATGAAACATTTTACCAATATTTAGGACCAAAATGAAATATTTTGCCAACATTTAGGACCAATTTGAACATTTTCAAACATAATGGACCAAAACGAACAATAGGGCATACATTTAGGACCAAAATGACCCTTTGCCAAAATATAGTGCAAGCATATAGTTTCAACAGAATGTATAGATTATACCAATTCAAACTTTACAAGTAAAGAACGTATAGATCAAAGTTCAGGCGCTATTAAAGTGTCAATATATAAAGAGATTTTGGCTAAAGACACTTACAACAAGAGGTTTGGAGTGACCAGATACAAGTTCTTTCGCCTTGTTCTTGTGTGTTTTATGAGCAACAATAAATGCCGAACATTCACGATCCCATTTATTCTCACCATGAAGTGTCCAATTTTCATAACTCTCCATAAATCCATGACTGTACAGATGTTGTTCTAATGAAAATGAGTCTATTCTGACCCGATTCTTACATCTTTTACATGGACAAAGAATTCGACCTGCTGAATCCATATTTATGGGATTTTCGTTAACAAGTTTCATAAAGGCATCAATTCCATCCATGTATTCTTCACTTAGGTACCCAGTGCGGCGGTCCCTTCTTCTTGCCATCCAACTTCGATCAGGTCTCATTTCGCTGAAATAAATTATTTTACACATAGTTATAGATCTCTATCATAAAGAGGTTGGGCCCTATCCCATTCAAGAAAAAACTTCTATGACACTTAGATGATATTCCATACCAAAATCACATATCATACTATTGACAAAATTTCAGTAGCATTTTCCATCAATCTCCAAATGCACAACTCAAATGTGGTGTCATTTACCACAATAAAGTTTACACCTAGAGAATGAAAGGAATCATAACGAAAAATTACATCAAGCATATATGAGATGACATTTAAAGTGTAATCAGAAACTCAATGTAGAAGTGACTTCTGAAAGACAATATTCAAAATTCAGTACATGAGGGCCGACTTAAAAAGTTTGTGTTCTCATTTATTGAATCTGAAATGGGAAACTAAGAGTTTTTCGCATCATCACAATAATCAAACACAAAAGTAATTCAATCATGCATATTCCTGTTCAATTCAAAAATAATTCAATCTTGTGCAAAATACAGATCTAATAGCATGATAAAAATAATCTAGAAGAGTAATAATGAATTGAGGATTATGTATATGCATACATCAAGCATTCAGACACAATGAAGCACATTGTTTCCTTCAAGAAACTATGTCACTTTACAAAATACTGGTTAGAGTGAAATTCTATATAATGTTTTGAGTCCACTGCAGCTCATACATTTCAAATACCAGAAGAGGTGACCAGTTAATGTAGCCAACTTTCCATTTCCCAACTCGATACATTTTACTTCAATAATTGACTTAAACCATCACAATTGACATAAACAATCAATTTCATACCTTTATCGATGTTCTTTTCAACAGTTCTTGTTTGAAAATTTGACAAAGGTTCCTTGAGAAAGCTCATAAAACCCTTCTTTCTTCTTTCTGGTTGTCTATGATTTTATTTTCTAATATAGAAAGGTAAAAGTGTAAAAATGATTTTTACTAGACCGATTGATACTTGAATCAATGGCTGTAAGTCCACAATTCCTTCAACTTCAACTTTCAACCCCCATATTTGAAGCTAACTAATAACAATGTATGACCAATTTGAACACATTATGGACCGTATAACCAGATTTGGCTCCATTCTAAAAGCCACCAGCTAGGCAAAAAGAAAGCAACTACACTTTGTAAAAATGCAAAATTTAGAGGTCATCACTTCAAGTATAGATGAAAAAAAAATGATGTTACCTACACATGAATTAGTTTTACAATATTCACTGAAAGATTGTACTAGTTATATATGCCAATTAAAAAATTAGCTAGAGTTAATTTAGGGCATAAATGTTTTTGTGGAGTAAGAAGTTCACTAGAAAAATAAGAGATGTTGTGTGATGAAATGGTTTTTGGGAACTTTGGTCCTATGGTGTGAGGAATCAATGACAGCAACAAGAACTGACAAAGACAAATCAAGAGCAATTTTCTTAAGAAAAATTTTAAAAAGTGGAATTAAAAGTGACTATAGAGGCCCCGGTACGCAGATTTGACCAAATAGTTAATAATCCTATAACCCAGGGATGAGGAAGACCAAAGAAAACTATCCAGAAAGATTTATCTATCAGTAAGCTAACGGTTGACATGTGTAAGGATAGAACGCGTTGGTGTGAGTTGACCCATATAGCCGACTCCACTTAGTGGGAAAAGGCAAGGCTTTGGTTGTTGTTGAATTAAAAGTGACTATGAATAATTATGTGTTGTGTAATGACCAAGACAAACTCTCACATGTTATTGAATCCTCAAATTATTGCAGTGTCTTCTTCACTGAATATGACCAATCCCCTCCCACAATTACTTTCACTCTCTCAAACCCACTCATTTCCACATCTCACTCTCAGAAACACAAGTCATTCCTCTCGTCTCCCAGATAACTCAACTCTAGATTCATCTCATTTTTCCCCCTTCATATTCTCTGTTTTATTCCCTAATATGAAAATCACACTGGTAAACACTAATGGTCTCTCTATAACTTTTCTCAATAATTCTCAGTCTGCTATATACATCGAATAAAAGAAAAACAGAGGCGGTGGACAGGAAATATCTAAACCTATCCATCCATAATAATAGACTGAAGGTACAGAACACTAAATCTATATGAAACTCAATACAGAACAACACAACACAAGCACTCAAGAAAGTATATAAACACCGTAAATGAGACAGAGCATGAGAAATCGATTACAGAAATGAGAGAGAGGGAGAGAGAGAGAGAGAGAGAAAAAAAACCTGCTTTAGCGACTTTTGGAGAGAAATGGCGGGATTGAGAAACTGAGCGGCTAGGTCAAAGAGTTACTGAACAAATGACACAAATCAGAGGCTAAAACTAAAATCGTGTTTTTGAAATTTAGGGTTAAATTGGAAGCAAAAGTGGAATGCGGGTTTTAGCTTCCGATTAGCTACGGAAAATTCAGTCGTCATTCCGTAGCTGTGCTGCATAGCAATGATCAAAGTACCCACAGTCTGTGTAGTCGCAATGTCATCGCCAATCGCCATGTATAAGTTGATTTTGCTACAAAAATTAAATACGATGTAGCAATGTAATTGTTACTGACATTTCTATTGCAGTATTGCTTAATGAAGCTTACTTTGCCTTGTAGTGTGGATCATGAATGGGAAGGGAAGCCTGGAAAAGGTAAAGGGAATGAGTAAACTAAACTTTTGGTCCCTTTGTTATAGGGGCGTTGTCGGTTCGGTCCCTGAGTGATGTGTTCTCTACTGTACGAAATTGGTAATCGAAATATTTTGACTCATTGCAAATCAGTACTTTTGTCATCTCTGTGTCTCCAAGTTACTGTAGCGGGCCGTTAATCATCCCATATAGAACGTTAAGTGCCAAGGTGGATTAATAAATGCCACATCAGGAAAAAAAAATAGTGAACTGACAAAAAGAATTGCACAATTTAGTCCATAGAATGGAACCGTAGCTGTGTTTGGATGAGATAAATTTTCACTAGAAAGTATTGTTTGGAGCGATTTAAATTACCTTCAAACTAAATTTATTGTTTGGATACAAGAATACACGTAATTTAATTTTCATGAGAATTTAAAATGGTATTTTTGAGTGAAATTTGAAAAATTCATTTGACATTTTGCTCTTAATCTCCTTTCTTACCACGAATGTGTATAAGACAACAATTTGACATCAATTTTTCAAGCCACAGTAGAACGAGTCAAATATTTCGGTCCGAGTTGAATTTTCTGGGTCGGGCCAGATCAAGTCGGATTTTTTGGCCTGAGCCGGGCTGGACCGGGTCAAATTTCTAGTGCTGTGGCGGACCGAGTCAAACTTTTGGGGCCGAGCCCGATTGAGCCAAATTTTTCTGGCTGGACCAGTCAAATTTTCGAGCCGGCTGGACCAAGTTGACTTTCTCGAGCTAGGCTAGGCCGAGTCAAAATTTTTGGACCATTCCGGGCCGAGTCCGATCTACACGAATTTTTCGGGTCGATCTAGGGCGGACCGAGCTGCTTTTTTCGAGTTGGGCCAGACCGATCCAAATTTTACAGGTCGGGCTAGGCTGAGTGAAATTTTTTCGAGCCAAGTTGGGCTAATTCAAATTTTTTAGGCCGGGCCAAATTGAGCCGAATTTTTCAAGCATGGCTGAATTGAGCAGTATTTCAAGTCAGGTTGGATCCAGTCAAATTTTTCGAACCGGGTTGGACCGAGTTGAATAATTTAGTCGAGCCAGACTGAGCTAAATTTTTTGGCCTAGTTGAATCGAGTTGAATTTTTCGAGGCAAGCCGGACTGAGTCAAATTTTTCAGGTCGAGTTAGACCAAGCTGAATTTTTCAAATCGGGCCAGATGTAGCTGAATTTTTGAGTTGGGCCGGATCGAGCCAAAAAATTTTTTGGTCGAGTCAGATCAAGTTGAAAATTTCAAGCCGGGCTTGGTCAGAACTAGTCAAATTTTTCAGGCCAAGCCGAAATGAGTCGGATTTCTCAGGTGATGTTAGACTGAGTCAAATTTTCGAGTCAGGCCAAACCAGGTTAAGTTTTTCGGGCCAAGCCAGATCTAGTTGAACTTTTTTGGTCGGGCTAGACCATGTCGAATTTAACTCGGTCCGGTTCGGTCTGAAAAATTTGACTCGGTCTGGCTCAATTTGAAAAATTCGACTCCATCTGATGTCCCAAAAATTTGACATAGTCCGGCCCAGCCCGACGGCCTAGACTCGATCCAGGATAGGTTAGACCAAATTGAGTTATTCAAGACCAAAATGAAATTGACCCCATAGTTTGAGGATCAAAATAAAAAAGAAATATTATTTGAGGATTCAAAATATAACTAGAAATTTGAACGCAAATGATAGCCATTCAAATTTTTAATTGTTATCCAAACAAAACATTTTTAAAAAAAGTAATCAAAATTATAATAATTCTAATATATAAAGAGAAAAAGGACTGCAGACCCCATCACCATGCCCTGAGAAGGGCATGGCTGCCCAAGCCATGCAGCGTCTAAAAGCATGGTGGCGGTCGTGCCCTACACTGGGCATGGTCGCCCAAGCCATGCCCTTCACTAGGGCATGGTCGCGGCCATGCCCTATGCAAGGGCATTGTCACCCAAACCTTGTCACAAAGAGGATCCCAATGTGAAACAAGTCATTCACGTAATTCTGCCTCCGGAAATCAGGGATTCCAGCAAAGATTCGCCTAAATATCTCTAAGAGATACCTTTGTATCTTCAAAAAACTACCTTCACCAAAGTATCATAGTCAAACTGATTCTCCCATAATCAGTGGGATACCAAATCCCCCAAATATCGGATGTGCCATGGCCGCCCACACTATAAAAAGGCCTAGGAAGAATCAACCAAGGTAATGCATTCTATTCAGTCTAGACTGATTATTCTCAAATACTGATCACTGCCTTAGGCATCAGAGTAGAATTGCGAGACAACATCCCCACTGTTCTTTCTTTTGCAGGAAATCACTATCCGAATTCCTCATTGAACCAGGTAAAGCCCCTCGGGCCAGAACTTAGTTCATCAAATTCAAATACCTAATATTTAAAATTCTATAATATTTGAAATGTCATTATCCAAATACATCCTCACAATGAGTAGTTATGTCATGTATTTGTACAAATTGAGCCTTCATTTTTACTATATCATTAAAACATTTGTACAAGTTATGTTCCCCAATATTTTTGAACCTTATCCTTCGTTACTGTTGGATTATTTTTTAATAATCCCTAAAGTGTCCCATTTGACTAATTAAAGGATCATGTCTAATAGTGAAGGGCTCAAACTTGATGGTAGTTGGGCTGAAGGAATTAGACATGTTAGGGTCAGAGACCATTTTCTCTTCCATCAGAAAAATAGCAAGAGCCACTTCATTTTTGAATCAAGTGGATAAGGCTAGGGTTTCTCCACCATTAGAGAACATTCAAGGAAGAAGAGTAGAGGGAAAGAAAGAACTTCAAGGTCAGAAAATAATGGAGCAAGGTCCAATTTGACCGGACCCGTCGTAAGGTGGTCAAAATACCGGAATTAATGCACTATAGTGGTGCAATCCGAGTCGATCTCTCGAGGAACTTACTTATATAGTTTAAAAGCGAATAGTACTTTAATTCTTACTAAACGGGAAAAGGGTAAAGGAAATAATTTGGAATGTTGGTCCAATACCTAAGACATGAATTAAATTAAGCAATAAATATTTAGTGATTTTTAACAAAAGGACTAGATTGAAAGAAAACAATAAATAATAAACGAATTAACCAAATTGAGAAGATACCCGACAGAGCGATTGGATTTAGAAATCATCACTACTAACGATAAGTGGAGCATCTCACACAAATCATCCTAAGGTAGTCATTAATTACTTAATGACCTAGATTAAGAATTTAATCATGAAAAGACCTTAAACAAGATAATTCATAACTAGAATTGAAAACCTTCATTCAATTGATGATAAAAGAATGATCAAGAATCATAAATCTTAATAACAGAAACTATTGTCAAGACACCAAGCTCTTAATCAATAAACAGGAATTATAACTAGTTCTTAGGTTCAACAAGAAATCAAGAACAAAAAAGTAAAACCCTAATTCAAGTGTGAGAAAACTCCCTTAAATGTAGACCCTAGTTCATGCTTTGCTCCAATGCTCCTCTGGGTGTAGGTGTTTAGCTGCTCATGGTGGAAAGATGAACAATATCAGATTGAATTGCCATGATCCCACAAGAACTTTGAGATGAAGAATATTTCTCTATTTTCTACGGTGCTCTCTACACTTTGAGCTCTCAGAATTGGCGATTTGAGAATGAAACGTCGAGCTCTATTTATAGCCCTGAGTAATATGCTTGATCCGCAAGTCAAGGAGCGATTTTGGACTTGGGCCGTCAGCTGCGCCGGCGGCCCAACACGTAGACGCAATGCAATATCCGCGATTTTTCGATTATTATCTCCGTATCTTGAATCCTAGCCGTCCAAATTATATTTTTAAACTTCGAAATAACCTGAGCCGCGAGATTTCCAATTTGAGCAGTTGGCTCAAAGTGATGGCGCAACGCAAAATCCGTGCTGAAGATATTTGCTGACGTCATACTCCTTTCAGAGTCCCGCGCCGCTGGAAGTCCTGATTTGGGCCGGCGGCCGAACACGATGGCGCAAAACATTTTTTACTTTTTGTGATCCTCTCGTCGATTCTAGACGTTCCCCTTTGGTTAGACCCTGTTTCGATGTCTGAAACACTGATAAACCCATTAAATTGCACTTATTTATAAAATACAATAAATAAACACTAAATAACCTATTTTTATCCATTTTGTTATGCCATACCTTAGCGCAGCCCTTAATAAATTAATTGGTCTAATTGCAACATATTAGCATTATAAACATGTAAAAAGAAGACCAAATATCATATCAATATTTAGGCTGATCAAATTCCCCACACTTAAGACTTTGCACTCCTGAGCAAAGGTACGAAGTAGAAGAAAAGATAACATGCCAAAGAATCAAGGAACTTTCCCAAGTTCATGATTCAAGGTCAGCACATAGTCATAACCTAGAGCTAGATAATTCACCAAGCAAGTAACTCTGTAAAGTAGTGCGATCTAATTTCTATAAGACCAATTCCAAAAGTGTATTGTTCTCCTCACTTAATTGGGTATTTTCTCTCAAGTCATTCCTTAGACTAAGTTTCCTATCATATGCTTGTAAAAATTCTCAAGGTCTCCACCACAATTGTCAAATAATCCAAAATCAAGAGGTCTTTAATAGGGTTGTAATGAATGGGAAAAAGGCTATATAGAGATAGTGTATGAAAAAGAAAGGAACTTTGGTGTCAAACTTACAAAATTTCAAATTAGTATACTTGTTAACCAACATCCTCATGAAATTCTCATCCTCTTTTTCTAAGGGAAATTGTCAATCTTACTTGAAGCACATATATATGGAGAGTCAATAAGCACAATACTCTCTCCTTTTGTCTGAACATACTTTTTCTCTTGCTTTTCTTTTGATTTTCTTTTCTTTTTCTTTTGCAAGATACTTTGCATTTTTTTTCTTTCATATGTATATTTTTTTGTGAACATAACTGGCAAACCCAATCTTAAGAGCGATGAAAATAAAAACAAGGATTATGGCAACAATTTCTACTAAAAGAAATCCTGATAGTCATATTGAAAACACCTAAGTAAAAGGCTCAAAGGGGCTAACAAAGGATCTTGTGTTTATGGCTAGTGTTTGGGATAAAAGGGTGAAGAAACAAATGCCTCTATCATATTAAGGATATTTAATCACATAAAGCTTTTACCAAGAATTAAGACAAGTTCTAGAGAAAACAAAACTAAGAGACTAAAATGTCACTCAAAAGATAAGAAATATTCAGGATTAAGCTTCCAACTAGGCTGGGTTTCTCTCAAATTGGTCTATAAAAATTAAATGATACTACTAAACCTAGAAAATTACTCAGATTATTCTAAAGTTATAGAAAACAACTAAGACTAAACTCTTATCATAAATATGATATTGTTCACTCAAGACTTCAAAACATATTAAATATTCAACTGATTCAAATTCTACTCAAAGAGTGAAAAATAAAAGTGTAGAATACTCAAATCAAGCACCAAGATAAGTAGGCAAAAATAAAAATTTTAAATTTATAATATTTTCAAAATAGTACCTAAAATTTAAAATTTTTGGGTAAACCAAAATGTAAGTTACTCTAACTTACTCCTCTCCCCCACACTTAAAACTTAACATTGTCCCCAATGTTAGAATTAAATAGGAGTAAAGAACTAAGATAAGAGTGTGAATTTCACTCTTCTCTCCCCCACACTTAGAAGAACACATTGTCCTCAATGTTTAAGGGCAATAAAAATAGGGGAAGGAAAAGAGGAGATAAAATTTGGGAAAAATTTTGAATTTATAACGAGAAAATGCAGCTTTTCACAAAATATCATTAAGAGGGCTTTCAACACACTAAATCCTAAAAACAAAACGAAACAAAATAAAAACAGAAACAAAATAATAAAGACGGAAATTAAAATCTACATCTACTTCTCTCCCCCACACTTATATCTCAGTTAATCCTAAACACATGAAATTAAGGCTAAATAAGTCCAAAACACATGCAATCAAGGGTAAAACTAAAGAGCAAGCAAGGGGAGATAAAACCTGGATCTAAGTCGAGGCTTGTGCAAGGTAGGGCTTCAAGAGATTCCCATTGACCAAACTCTTCATTCCGGTTGCATCATCTTCAATTTTGATTGCTCCGTATGGGTGGACTTCAAGAACAGTGTAAGCGCCATCACATCGGGTCTTAAGCTTGCCGTCTCGGAATTTGAATCTAGCTTTAAACTTCAAGACCTTCTCCCCTGCTTGGAAATTCTTCCGGAGAATGCCTTGGTCGTGAATCTTCTTGGTCTTCTCCTTATAGAGATTTGAGCTCTCATAAGCATCTAGCCTCATCTCCTCTAACTCTTGCAATTGCAGTTTTCGCTCTTCTCCACTAACTTCATAGTCTAGATTGCACCTTCTCATAGCCCAATAAGCTCGGTGTTCAAGTTCAACCAGGATGTGGCAGAATTTTCAGAAAACAATTTTATAAGGTGCCATCCCGATTGAAGTCTTGAAAGTCGTCCTATAGGCCCACAAGGCTTCTTCTAGTCTCGAAGACCAGTTCTTACCTCGTGGCTTCACTATTCTATCCAAAATTCTCTTCACCTTCCTATTTGATACTTCAGCTTGGCCATTGGTTTGGGGGTGGTAGGCTGTAGAGGTTTTATGAACTACACCCATTTTTCTAAAAAGATTTTTAATAATTTTGTTGCAAAAATGAGTACCTCTATCACTCACTATAGCCCGAGGAATGCCGAATCTACAGAAGATATTACTCGTCAGAAACTTGGCTACCGTTTGGGCATCATTCTTTCGGGTAGGTATAGCTTCCACCCATCTAGAGAGATAATCAACAAATAATAAAATGTAGGTGTAACCATTAGAAGTAGGAAAAGGGCCCATGAAATCTATTCCCCAAACATCAAACACCTCATAGAACAACAAGGGTTTCTGAGGCATTTCATGCTTTTTAGAATTCCCCCCAAAACGTTGACACACATCACAAGTTTTGCAAAATTCATGTGAGTCTTTGAAAAGGGTAGGCCAATAAAAACCAACATTAAGGACCTTCCTAGAGGTTTTCTTAGCACTAAAATGCCCACCACACACCAAATTATGGCAAGCTTCTAGAATAGCGGAGGTTTCCCATTGAGGAACACAACGACGTATCACTTGGTCAGAGCAAATTTTCCAAAGATTAGGCTATTCCCAAAGGTAATACTTTGCTTCACTTTTAAGTTTCTGAACCTGCGAGTGAGACAGAGAAGGAGGTGTTACATTAGCAACCAAATAATTTACTATATCACCAAACCATGGTAAAGCACTATCTAAAGAACACAGAAGAGAGTCAGGGAAATCATCAATGGAAGAGTTAAGATCAACTCCCTGGGTTTTGTGAGGTAATCTACTGAGATGGTCTACTACATGATTTTATGCTCTTGCTCGATCTCGAATCTCAACATCAAATTCTTGCAGGAGAAATGCCCACCTCAGTAACCTACCTTTTGAATGGGGCTTGGTCCATAGAAATTTCACGGCTGCATGGTCAGTGAAAACAATAACTTTAGAATTCAATAGATATGGTCTAAATTTTTCCAAAGCGTATACCACCGCATAAAGTTCCTTTTCAGTCGTGGTATAATTCACTTGAGTCGGGCCAAGGGTGGAAGAAGCATATGCAATCACCCTTGGTAACTTGTTCTCCCGCTGCCCTAACATGGCACCTACTGCAAAGTTAGATGCATCACATGAAATTTCAAATGGTAAGTTCCAATCAGGAGCAGCTAAAATAGGAGGAGAAATTAAAGAAGCCTTAAGATTGTCAAAAGCAATTTTACAAGAGTCATCAAAGACAAAATCGACATCTTTTATAAGAAGAGATGTTAGTGGACGAGCAACAGCACTAAAATTTCTCATAAATCTCCTATAGAAATCTGCATGCCCCAAGAAGGAGCGAACCTCCTTGAGGTTAGTAGGGTATGGGAGAGTTTCAATAACATCAATTTTTGCTCTATCCACTTCTATTCCTTTCTTGGAGATCAAGTGACCTAAAACAATGCCACGGCCAACCATAAAATGACATTTTTCAAAGTTTAAAATTAAGCTCTTTTCAATGCACTGTTTCAAAACTTTTCTTAAATGATTTAAACAAACCTCAAAGGAATCACCATATACTGTGAAATCGTCCATGAAAATCTCCATGCTATTTTCGAGGAAGTCATTGAAAATGGCTTGCATACATCTCTGGAAGGTGCCAGGGCGTTGCAAAGGCCAAAGGGCATCCTCCTATATGCGAAAGTTCCAAACGGGCACATGAATGTGGTCTTCTCTTGATCTTCCGGAGTAATAGGGACCTGAAAATAACCTGAAACACCATCCAAGAAACAATAGTGCGATTTCCCTGCAAGTCTTTCAAGCATTTGATCAATAAAAGGAAGAGGAAAATGATCTTTTCGCGTTGCTTCATTAAGTTTTCTATAGTCAATGCAAACGCGCCACGAGTTTTGCACTCGTGTGGGAATCAGCTCATCTTTCTCATTTTTCACAACAGTTATTCCACTCTTCTTTGGAACAACTTGCACGGGACTCACCCATTCACTATCAGAGATGGGGTAAATAATACCCGCACTAAGGAGTTTAGTAACCTCCTTCTTAACAACATCTAAGATTAGGGGATTTAACCTTCTCTGTGGCTGTCTTCTGGGCTTAATATCATTCTCTAAAAGGATTCGGTGAGTGCAAATGGCAGGGTTTATGCCAGGTATATCAGCTAAAGACCAACCTAAAGCTCCCTTATGTTCTCTCAACACCTCAATTAATCTCGACTCTTCTTCCCTAGAAAGACTACTAGAAATAATTACTGGTAACTTCTCATTTTCTTCCAAGAAAGCATACTTGAGGTTGGAGGGTAAACTTTTAAGCTCAAGGGTGGGTGGTTTAATAATGGAAGGGATGAGTTGTGTAACTTCTAACGAGGAAAGGCTACATTCCCCCTCACTTTTAGGAATAGTGCCCACGCTATTGCAATCCAAAACTCCGTTGACTTCCTTGTCATGAACATGGTCAGCCACCTCTGCATGGTTATCTACACAAACATCATGTAAGAATTTGATTGAATGAGACAAAACACTGAATTGCATAGAATTGTCCGAGGAATAGTCAGAGTTAGGGATTGAGCTTGTTGGCTCGTCTCCAGAGTTTACAGGCTTGGGAGTCTCCGAATTCTCCAATGGTTCCTCCCTGATGCCAATGGAAGATTGAGTGTTGCGATCTTGAGTAGAATCCTCAGCAACAACAATTCCTGCACATGAAACACTAGAGCTCTTGCTAGAGCTAGCATTAGTAGCGACAGTCTGATTATCATAAACATAATCGATTTGTGCTGAGTTTGATGGAGGTACGTGACTAGTACAGTCAACTATCGAGTAGTTGAGATTAGTCTCACTGCCTCCACAAGCACAAATATCAGGTGGAGAAAAGAACGAGAGAAAAGGGGAAACGAGATCATGATTGGTCAGTTTAAAATCACACAAATACATATCAGGTGAAGACCAATAATCATCTTCTCCACACGCATTAATAGAATTAAGATCTAGCAGAGAATAATCCTCATTCGGGTATTTCATTGCCTCATACATGTTAAAAGAGATCTTTTGATCTCCCACCTCCATTTTAATCATGCCGTCTTTCATGCTAATTAGAGTATTAGCAGTCCTCAAGAACGACCTTCCCAAAATCAATGTTGCGTCATTAGACACTCCATTGCTCATATCAAGCACATAAAAATCAGCGGGAAAAACAAGATCCTTTACTTTAACTAACACATCCTCAACTATGCCTATTGGGTGTCTAATTGTCTTATCAGCTAGTTGTAGCACCGTACCAGAATTCACGGGCTGGGTTGTTCACGGGCAGAATTCATTCCTGAGTCGCGAGATTTCCAATTTGAGCCGTTGGCTCAAAGTGACGGCGCAACGCAAAATCCGCGCTGAAGATATTTGCTAACGTCATACTCCTTTCTGAGTCCCGCACCGCTGGAAGTCCTGATTTGCGCCGGCGGCCCAACACGATGGCGCAAAACATTTTGTACTTTTTGTGATCCTCTCGTCGATTCTAGATGTTCCCCTTTGGTTAGACCCTATTTGGATGTCTGAAACACTGACAAACCCATTAAATAGCACTTATTTATAAAATACAATAAAAAAACACTAAATAACCTATTTTTATCCACAATACATTGTTCATAAATGGATATATATATATATGTGTGTGATTGTTTGTCTAGACGGGGTGTTGGACATAGGGATGGCAACGGATAGGATATCCGAAATTTTATCACTATCCGTATCCGTATCCGTTCATTCTTTCCAATATCCGTATCCTATCCTATCCGATATCCGGTATCCGACGGGTACCCTAAATATCCGAAATATCCGAAAATAATGGATATAGGATAGGATATTCTAATTCAAAAATCGGATATATCCGATATCCGGTACCCAATATCCGTTAATTAAAATAAATTAATTAAAAATATAATAAAAATTGTATAAAATATAACAAAATATTTATATTATAGGGTATCGGATACCGGATACCCTAACTATCCGTTCATTTCGGACGGATACCGATAGTTGATTTTTTATTTTTCAATACCCGTACCCTATCCGATATCCGGTATCTGACGGATATCGGATATTTTTTACGGGTGGATTCAGACGGGTATCCTAAATACCCAACCAAATTGCCATCCCTAGTTACGTTGGACTTCTCCAAATTTATTTTGGAATTTATGTTTATTTATTTATGTTTTGTTAGTGGGTCCCATAAATTTATTTAAGTGTGAAAATGTGGCTTAGTTTGGCTGAATTTGGAATGTATAATGTTGCTTCAAATTAATATATACACATGTATGTCGTATGGCTTGTTTGGTAAAATAGCTTATGAAGAATAAATAACATTGGGAATTGCATTAAGGTAAATATGTATAGATTTGTTCATAAATAGTTACTCTTATATGTATATGAAGGTTGTGTAAGTATTGAAATTCTGAAATAGTTTTTCAATCTTATGTGTACAGTTATACAAATGAAATTGGAGATTTAATATCTCAAGTGAAGTTTATGACGGAGATTGTGCCCTAGGGCCAATCATTTTATAAATATGTTTGGAACATATTGATTAATTTATGGAGATAAATTAATGGTTATCATATTATTAGCATGTTTACTATGATAACAGTCCGTGATTAATTATGAGATAATTAATCTAAACTGTCCCTCGGTGCATAGAGATGCATGCACAAGATGCTGGGACGAGAGTCATGGTGCAATTATGTAAGGAGTTACAAATTGCTGGACCGACCCGGAGAGTTCTGCATGGGTTTCAGTCATTAGCTAGTCTCTCCTGTACACTTGTCACGGTGCCCTTAGACCTGAGGTCTTCATTATTCCGGCGTTGCAGTTGTCAAACTTTGGCTTAGTCTAACGTTACCCGTAACAAGGTAGCCATAAGGGCTGAGTACGGGTTTGGTTGATTATCGTGCTGAGGAATGTGGTTGACCAAGATGGAATTTTGTCCCTCATAGAGATGGGAGATATTTAACTGGGCTCCTCGATGAGTCTGTCCAAGGAATGTGTGGCCACACTGGTAAATGGGACTTACTCAAGGAATCGAGAAAGTTGAGGTTTGGATTATGGATGACTTTCCCGTGCCTAATCCATGACCAAAATATCGTAGGACAAAA
>QANZ01023530.1:18583-34798 GCA_003254925.1 Chamaecrista fasciculata
TATAATATTAGGGAATAATAAATTGGATAAGGTTCCTAAGAGTTAGGAAATTATTGATTTATTAAATTCACTAATATTAGGAAAAATAGGAGGAGGTTGGCGCCTCATACATATAAGAGTATTTTAATTAATAAAAATGTTTTGTTAATTAAAATCATGGCTTAAATTTGAATTCATAGATTTGATCTAGATTTCAAATGATTGAATTAAAAATATTAAGGTAATATTTTAATTCAAAATTTATAGGGGAATTCGAATTCTAGCTTGAATTGAATTAAAGATATTAGTGTAATATTTTAATTGAATAATAAACTAGAATTCAAGATTCAAAAAGATTGAGTTAAACATATTAGAGTAATACTTTAAATCAATATTGTTGGAAAATAACAAGTTAGTTATAACTTCCTAAGAGTTAGGATTGTTATTTTAATTTATTAAATTCCAACAAAATTGGAAAGGGGATGGCGCATGGGAGAGGATCTCTTGGGAAGATTTGATCTTCCATTTTGATTCTCCAAGATTGCATTTTGAATTCAAATTGGAATATTAAGGTAATATTTTAATTACGAATTCAAGTCATAAAATTATGATATAGAGATCTCATAATTTTATAATTTGATAATCCTATAATTTAGGGATTCCCTAATTATAATTATCAAAGTCCCCAAACCCTATAAATAGATAAGCCTAAGTCGACTTCCAGAGAGAGGCCATGCACAAGGTAAAATCGACTTTAGCCTAGCTTTTCACAAGAGGAAAAATTCGATTTTGGCTCTTGGTGAGGAGAGAGAAAACCGCAACCCTAGTTTTCACCAAGAGAGAAAACCGCAACCCTAGTTTTCTAGAGAGAGAAAGTGGCACACAAGTCTAAAGGAGTTTAGGTTTTGTGTGACTAGGTTGTGTGGGATTAAGAATTGGATTCTTGGTCATAGGCGCCATACTGTTCTTGGAATTCAAGAAGAGTTCTTGAATTAAAGAACACCGTAGATAAAGGTCCCTGATTCACTTGGAGAAGTGAAGGAGGCTAGCATCTAGGCATCTCCAAAACTGTTCGTGTGGATCACCGGCGGAGGAAGGACTGATGGAGATTGTGCCCTAGGGCCAATCATTTATTTATGTGTTATTTGAACATATGTATTTTTGATTAATTTATAGAGATAAATTATGTTGTTATCATATTATTAGCGTGTTTACTATGATAGCGTCCTTGATTAATTATAAGATAATTAATCTAAAACTGTCCCTGGTCGATCATTCACGTGGGAACGTAAATGAACCAAGACCAGCATGACCTCGGTGTATAGAGATACATGCACTAGATGCTTCTCGAGAGCCATGGTGGAATTTTGTAAGGGTTACAAAATTACTGGACCGACCCGGAGAGTCCTGCATGGGTTTAGTCATAAGCGAGCCTCTCCTGTACACCTGTCACGATAGCCTTAGACCTGAGGTCTTGACTATTCCGGCATTGTAGTTGTCAAACTTTGGCCTAGTCCAACGTTACCCGTAGCAGGGTAGCCATACAGGCTAGGTACGGGTTTGGTTGATTACCGTGCAAAGGAATGTGGTTGACCAAGATGGGATTTTGTCCCTCATTTAAGATGAGAGATATTTAACTGGCGCCCTCGATGAGTCTGTCCAAGAAATGCGTGGCCACGCTGGGAATTGGGACTAACTCAGGAAATCGAGAAAGTTGTGGTTTGGATTTTGGATGACATTCCCGTGCCTGATCCATGACCAAAATATCGTGAGACAATAGGAATTATGACAAGGTGGTATTTAGGTTAAATCGTTAAAGTCGTTAAAGCGATAACTCCCGTGTTTTGGGTAGTTGTGATGGCTTGCTAGAGTCCGCTCACAACTTGTGAGTCATAAAGATGATTTGCTGCCAACTTCACGTGAGGCCTGCTGGGTCACACATGAGCAGGATCAAGATGCTAATTTTTGGGACACGAATTAGGGTTAATTCGTGAGTCACTTAGGTGACACAATTTAGGACATAGTTAAATGTCTTAGGACATTAAATCTTGTCTTAAATAAATATCTATGATTGAGGTTTTAAATTTGTTGGACAAATTTAAATTTAAATTAATTGTTAAATAGTTTTACAATTAAAATATTAGTGAATAAATAAATTAAATAAGTTTCCTAAAAATTAGGGAATTATTGATTTATTAAATTCACTAAAATTGGGAAACATAAGGATGAGGGTGGCGCCTCATTATCTTTATTTTTATTAATAGAAATTGTTTTTATTAATTAAATAAAGATAAGATAAATATCTTTTGGAAAAGATATAGGATTTGAATTAAAAGATATTAAGGTAATTCTTTTATTCAAAATTATTAGGAATTAGTTATAACCACCAAAGGAGTTTGGGTTGTTATAAAATTCCTCCAAAACCTACATGAGAATTTCGCCTAGCTCCTTTACTTGGGGTGGAAGATTTGATCTTGCATTTTAAAGATAGGATAAGGCAAAATTCGACTTTTATGTATTTAAATATTAAAGTAATATTTAAATTATAAAATCAAATTCTCATGACTCATTCCAACCAATAGGATTTGAGCAAATTAAGATTTGATCTCAAGATTTGATCTTGGATAGTCAAATTCGAATTGGGCCTTTATTTTTGAATTATAATATTAAGTTTAATATTATAAATCAAAAGATATTTTGAGATATCTAAAAGATATCCAATATCTTAGAGATATCCTAATTGGATTAGGATTCCCTAAAACTAGGAATGAGAACACTATAAATAGAGGCACTAGGCGCCTATCTCAGAGACAATTCACAACACAGATCAATTCTTGGTCAGACCAAGAATTTCGCCTAGAGCACCTATTGAGAGTGAAAAATCGCCTAGTCCTAATATTATGAGAGTGAGTCGATTTTCTTGAAGAAAGAGAATTGGACCTGCACCTGATAATATTAGTACTCCCCAATCAATCTTGATAATCAAGAACAGTTCTTGATTATTCAAGAATCATAGATAGAGTTCCCGTATTCACTTGGGAAGAAGTGAAGGAGGCTAGCACCTAGGCATCTGCCAAACTGCTCGTGTGGATCACCGGTAGAGGAAGGACACTCGGAGTGGACTTCTCAAATTCGCGAACACGATAAGTCACCGATTGAAATTAGGTAAACATCTTTACTTTCCTGGTATAAACATAGTTAGTGGATCCTGGAAGGAATCACAGAGTTAGCATATTTAATTAAAGTTTTTTATTTTTTTCCGCTGCGCTCCCTCTGTGATTTCCCAACAGTTATGTCATAGTCTATACCATGACGTTGCGTAAATCCCTTTGCAACTAGCCTCGCCTTGAAGACGGTGACGTTGCCGTCCATGTCGGTTTTCTCCTTGAAAACCCACTTGCACCCTATGGGTTTTACCCCTTCAGGTGGAGTGACCAAGGTCCAAACTTGGTTATCGCACATGGACTGCATCTCAGCCTTCATGGCTTCAACCCATTTTTCTGAGTTGAGATCTACGATGGCCTCTTGATAGGTGTTGGGTTCACCACGCTCCGTGAGCAACACATCCTTGTTTTCAGTCACGAGAAATCCATAGTATCTCTCTGGCTGGAAACGTGTTCTATCAGACCTTCGTGGTCCTTGTGTTTGTGGAGGAGCTTCCACAACCTCTTGTGGAACTTCTCCAGTTTCCGTCTGCGCCTCTAGCGTATCTTGTGGGGCTTGAACTTCTTCAAGCTCTATCTTACTCCCACTGTTTCTTTTGGAAACAAGGTCCTTCTCTAAGAAGAATCCATTCCTGACCACAAACACTTTGTTGTCAGTAGGGCAGTAGACATAATACCCTTTCGTCTCTATAGGGTATCCCACAAATAGACACTTGAGGGATTTGGGAGACAGTTTATCGTTAGGCTGTTGCTTAACATAAACCTCACATCCCCAAACCTTGAGGTAAGACAAATCGGGACTCTTCCCTTTCCATATCTCATATGGTGTCTTCTCAACGGCTTTAGACGGAACACGGTTAAGTGTGAACGTGGCAGCTTCTAAAGCATACCCCCAGAAGGATGGCGGAAGATCGGTCTGACTCATCATAGATCGAACCATATCCAATAAGGTTCAATTCCTCCTCTCAGACACACCATTCCACTGTGGTGTTCCAGGAGGAGTCAGTTGTGAAACTATTCCACAACTACTAAGATGATCAGTGAATTCTTGACTCAAATATTCGCCTCCTCGATCAGATCGAAGGATCTTAATTTTCTTGTCAAGTTGGTTCTCAACTTCATTTTGAAATCTTTTGAACATTTCAAAAGACTCTGACTTGTGCTTCATTAAGTAGATATACCCATATCTACTGAAGTCGTCAGTGAACGTAATGAAGTACGAGTAACCACCTCTGGCCTGAACACTCATGGGTCCACATACATCACTATGTATGATTCCCAATAAGTCAGATGCCCTTTCACTCTGTCTAGTGAAGGGCGCTTTTGTCATCTTGCCAAGTAAATAGGATTCGCAAGCATCATATGATTCAAAATCAAATGATCTTAGAAGTCCATCTCTATGGAGCTTCTCAAGGCGTCTCTCGTTTATATGGCCTAGACGACAATGCCAAAGGTACGTAGGATTAGGTTCGCCAACCTTAGTCCTTTTAGTATCAATGTTATAGATATTATTATGTCTTTGTTTCAATTCTAAGATATAGTGGTTATCATGCAGATCTCCATAAGCATATAACACATTATCTTTGTAAATTGAACACCTTCCATTGCCATTCATACTAATAAAACCTTCCTTATCCAAATAAGAAAGTGATATAATGTTTGAACTAAAACATGGAACGTAATAACAATTATTCAAAGACAAAATAACCCCGGTGGGCAAAACTAGCTCGTATGTCCCTACAGCAACAGCAGCAACTCTTGCTCCATTGCCCACACGTAGGTCCACCTCGCCTCTGCTCAGCTTTCTACTTCTTCTCAACCCCTGCACATTAGTACATATGTGAGAACCACAAGCAGTATCCAATACCCAAGTGGTAGGAGTAGACAAGTGAACGCCTATAACAAAGATACCTGAAGTAGAAGCCTCATTCTTCTTCTTCTTCAGATCTTCCATGTACAGTTTACGATTTCTTCTCCAGTGACCCGGCTTCTGGCAGAAGAAACAAACTGCATCCTTTGAGGTCTTTGCCTTCTTGGCAGGAGGTGGGTTAGGCTTTGCTGCAGGCTTGGTCCCACCAACCTCAGCTTCTCCTTTCCTCTTTCCTTTGCCCTTCCCCTTTCCCTTGTTCTGAACTAACAAGACAGTGCTAGGCGCCTTCTTAATAGATGTCTCAGCAGTCTTTAGTATCCCATGCAGTTCAGACACTGATTTCTCCATGCCATTCATGTTGAAGTTTAGGACGAACTGGTCATAACTTCTGGGCAGCGAATGCAGGATCAAATCCATCGCTAGCTCTGGCAAAACGGGAAATCCCAGCCTAGCAAGGTGATCTATGTGCCCCTGCATCTTCAAGACGTGGGCACTCACAGATCCACTTTCTGCCATCTTGCAAGAGTAAAGAGCTTTTGAAGTCTCAAACCTCTCTCTCCTTGCCTGTACTTGGAACATTTCCTTGAGATGTGTTATCATCTCATATGCCCCTTTGTTCTCCAAGTTCTTCTGAATCTCGGGAACCATGGTAACGAGCATAAGACAGGCAACGTCCACAAAGTCATTCTGATGCTTCTCGTAAGCATCTTTCTGAGCTCTTGGAGCATTAGCAGCAGGCTGTTCAGGGATGGGGTTGTCTAGGACGTAGAGCTTTCTCTCCTGGGTGAGAACAATTCTCACATTTCTGTACCAGTCGAGAAAGTTAGTCCCAGTCAGTTTGTCCTTCTCAAGGACAGATCGCAGTGATAGTGAGGGAACGTTTGTTGCCATTTGATTCTACAATTGAGATATGCAAAGTTTAATTAGCAGGAAAAAAATATCCACCATTTTATAAAACCCAGTAAAATTTATTATTAGTGGCTAAGACCCATATTTCACCAAAGTCTACCGTCGCTGAGGGCGATCATGCATCCTTTGCCTATTTAGGTAGGTAACTCCTTACCAATCACATCTCTATGTGACTCTTAGATCTTTATGGGACTGTATCATCATATGATACGGCATGTTTATCCCATCTAATGCCTTGAGGCCCAAAACCGTTTTGATAGCCCCATTAAGTCACACAATAAAACTCGTGAATGGCAAGGCCCAAACGACGAGGCCGAAGCCCAGCCCCATATCATCAACGGCGTCACTTAAACACGTGTCGCTGAGGGCGATCACCGCATTTAATGACCCAAGATTTCAATGGGCGTCGAACTGAAAACCCCCATTCACCCGTGTGTCCTCGAGGTCAAGGCAGATACGTGTCGCTGAGGGCGATCACCGCTCCACGATGAACAAGATTTCCACAGGGTGTTTTATTGATGGCATTAAAACTTAAGATTTTCTAAAAGGGTTTGATTTTTGAAAAAGTTCCGTTTTAAAGTTTAATTTTAAAACTCCTTTTAAAATTAAACGAGTCATGCCACATGTTTATTCCCCAAGTGTATCACATACACATAAACATGTGCACGGATTATGCATCATATGCAAAATCCCATGCTCGTATCGCATACGAATACATATATATATATATATATATGGCGCCAAAAGCGGGGTAAATTGCATGTTAAAATCGCATCCTAAACATACATCTAGCGCTTTGTATCACATACAAACCTAAATGCAAACTGACATACATTGTGTTTAGATATGGCTCACCTATCCTAATAATTCTCCCAAGCCAATGAGAGAATTTTTCTAAAAAGAAAAACGTAAAATTACAAGAGAGTAAACCCCAGTTACATTGAGGTATAAACTGAAAAGTAAAATTACATCGGATAGAGGGAGACGACACGCAGGCCGTATACACCATAAACCTAGAGCCATATCCAACACCACACAATTACATATATGAACACTTCATACAATCATGTCAAACACAATATATATCCAACACATAGCAAAAACGATTTTTGTAGGTGTTAATTAGGGTGTGCAATTTTAACATGCCTTTTCTTGAATTTAGGCCAATTATCAATAATTATAAAATTCAGGAATCACATTCCAAAATTTTAATTATTGACCCAAAAATTTTAAAATTCATAATTTTATTCAAATTTTCAGTCACCCACATAATATTATGATTAAAACACTTTTAACCATAATTATATGGGAATTTCGACTTTGGCCTATAATTACAAGAAAAATTCGAAATCAATCATATTGACTTCCTTATGTATCACATACATAATTTTGCACCTTATCTTGTAGATTCAGTTTTAGAAAAACATTCGGTGGTTTTTTTGTAAAACCAATACAAGATTGAAAAAGGTAAAACACGCCAAGCATACATCACATGCACACCAAAATGATTTTAAATTCCAAGACTAGCGTGGCTCTGATACCACTGTTGGGAAATCCCCAGGGAAACACGCAGCGGAAAACACGCAAATTAAAAAAAAACTTGCGCCCCCAGGGAAAACCCACCCTGAGATCCGCTAGCTGAATTTAAAACCAGATACGAAAAGTGTTATACCTCAGGCTTTCAATCGGATTGGTGATACTGGTGAGTCTAGAAGTCCGTCTGCACGTCCTTCCTCTACCGGTGATCCACACGAACAGTTTCCCGAACACGAGGTGCTAGCCTCCACGCCTCTTTCTCCAAAGAGACTCGGGATCCAATCTACAGCTTTTGGATTCAGGAACTCCTTCTCTGAAATCCAGGTGGATGGCGCCACAGAGAAGTAGACAGCAACAAAACACCTTTTGTTCTTCTCCTTCTCTAAAAACCCTAGGAACCCACAACTTTCGATTTCTCTCCTAACCCCTTAGAAGAAAATCGACTTCTCTCTCTAGGAAGGTGGGTGGCGAAATTTCTCTCTCTACAAGGAGGAAAGTCGACTTGCTTAGCAAACTTAGGGTTTTCTCAATTGTGCATCAATTGGCATGACTTATGGAGCTAGGCGAATTGTTGGGCTTATATTTACTAAAATTATAGTAATTTTATAAATATAAAATCATGATATTCTGATAATATCATATCTTTAAGACTTGAATATCTAATTAAAATATTACCATAATATTTTAATTCAAATTCAAATCCCTAACTCATAGAATCAAATTGAAGATCAAATCTTCCAATGGGACCCACATGAGCTAGGCGCCTAATGCTCCTCAATTATTGGGAATTTTATAAATCAAAAATAACTCCTAAAATTAGGAAGTCATAACCAACTTATTTTATCCCAATGTTTTTGAATTAAAATATTACAATAATATCTTTAATTCAAATTTTGAATTCTGAATTTAAATTCTTTATTGAATTAAAATATTACCCCAATATCTTAATTCAAATCTAGAATCTCAAATTCAAATTCAAATTCATGACTTAAATTAATAAAACATTTTTATTAATTAAATCATCCTAAAATGAGGCGCCACCCTCTAGCAAAATATTAGGGAATTTTATAAATCAATAATCTCCTAACTTTTAGGAATTATTTGATTTATTATTCCTAATATTTAAATTGTAAATAATTAATCTCTATTAATCATTTAACAATTATTTAAACTGTAGAAAATTTAAGACAAGACATAATGTCCCAGACATTTCCTCTGTGTCTTAAATTAGGCCACGGAGTGACCCACGAATTACCCTAATTCGTGTCCCTTAAAAGGTGTGTTCTAATCCTGCTCGTGTGTGACCCAGCAGGCCCCACGTGAAGTTGGCAGTAGGTCATCCCTATGTCCTACAAGTCGTGAGCGGACTCTAGCAAGCCATCGCGACTACCCAAAACACGTGAGTTGATCGATCGTTACCAGAACCGATTTTAACCTTCGTACCTCCTAGGCACCGACCCTATTGTTCTGCGATATCTTGGTCATGGATCAGGCACGGGAAAGTCATCCATGATCCAAACCTTTACTTTCTCGATTTCCTTGAGTAAGTCCCATATACTAGCGTGGCCACGCCTTTTCCTGGACAGACTCATCGAGGGCGCCAGTAAGATATCTCCCAATTTAATGGGGAACAAAATCCCAATTTTGGTCAGTCCACATTCCTCAGCACGGCAATCAACCAGACCCGTACTTAGCCCTTATGGCTACCCTGCTACGGGCAACGTTAGACTAAGCCAAAGTCTGACAACTGCAACGCCGGAATAATGATGACCTCAGGTCTAAGGCGTCGTGACAAGCGTACAAGAGAGGCAAGCTGATGACTAAACCCATGCAGGACTCTCCGGGTCAGTCCAGCAACTCGTAACCCCTTACGTAGTTGCACCATGACTCTCATTCCAGCATCTAGTGCGTGCATCCCTATGCACTGAGGTCATGCTGATCTTAGTTCATTTTCGCTCCCACGAAAACAATCGATCAGGGACTGATTTAGATTAATTATCTTATAATTAATCACGGATGTAATCACAGTAAACATGCTAATAATGTGAAAACCATTAATTTATCTCTATAAATTAATCCATATGTTCATAACATATATAAAAGAGGATTGGCCCTAGGGCACAATTCCTAACACATATATCCTACATATCCAACAAACTTTTTACATAAAAAACAGCAGCATATATCCTACATATCCAATAGAAAGTTTCCCAACAGAACATCACATGCTCAAAAAGATAAGAGCCCAAAAAGCTTGGTCATCCTTGTCATCACTAGCTTGCAAGAAAACTTGCCTCAATCTAACTTCTAAGCTTCTTGAACCTTTGAAGTCCCAAGTATCTCTAAAAAATAAACAAAAGCATAAATATATCCATGTATCAAACATCACTAAAATAAAATAAACAAGCATTAATATAGATTTACTAATCTGCTTCGATTTTTTCAATTTCATCCATGCTAGCTCGTAAATCAATATCTTTCTTATGAACTTTTAACCAATTCTGAGTACAAATCAAAGCTTCAACAGTTGTGGGATTTAAACAACTTCGAAAGGGATCAAGAATCCGACCACCAGTACTAAATGCTGACTCCAAAGATACTGTGGAAACTGGAATGGCCAAAATATCTCTGGCAATTTTGGAAAGATAGTGATACTTCATAGACTTTGTCTTCCACCATTTCAAAAGATCAAATTCATCATGATTAAGTTCAACATCATCTTCTAAGTATCTATCTAATTCATTCTTTTTCACATTAGTTTGTTTCTTATGAACTTTCACGTAAAATTGAGAAGACCAACTTTCTTCATTTGGGACATCACATATACCACTACTAGACCCTTCTCCTTCAGTTGTAGTAGTATCAGATGACAAAGACAAACAACTAGTATCTCTACTATCAGGGAGAATAGGATATAATACTTTATAGTAATTAAACAAATCCCTCAAAACTTGATTCAGCTTTGCCAACATTCTTTGAGCTTGTTCACTGCCATACATCTTTTCACAACAAAACTCCACATATTCCAACTTGTGACGAGGATCAAGAACAGTTGCCACAAACAACAGATAATTCATATTCACACTAGCACCCCAATATTTGTCAAGCTTTCTTTTCATGTTCTTAGCCATGATATTCAACAACACATCATTAGATTCAGACCATTTTTGCAAAACCTGACTAATATCACATAACTTCTTAAAAAAAGTGTTGGAAGTAACATGCAATGATCCAGAGAAAGAAAGTGTAGCATCATAAAATACCTTCAAAAATTTTACCAAAACACGAGCTCGAAGCCAATCATCCTTGGTAGGAAGCCCTCCCTCAGTTGCAAGCACTTTCAAGAATGAAGAATCCTCATATTGAAGGCGATTAAATGCTTTTTCAAACTTTTCAGCACTGTCCAACATCAAATATGTGGAATTCCACCTAGTAGTCACATCAAGAGACACAGACATCTTACATTCAATGTTTGTTTTAGCAACACACCTATTAAAAGTGGCTAATCTTGAAGGAGATGACCTCACAAATTTACAACATGCTCTAATCCTAGTAACTGAAGCATCTGACTCTGCTAATCCATCTTGTACAATAAGGTTCAATATATGTGCACAACATCTCATATGCATAAACTCTCCATTCAAAATAGTAATGCAATTCCAATCATCTAATCCTCCCACCAAATAATCTATTGCTGAATTATTTGCAGCAGCATTATCAACAGTAACAGTACAAACCTTCCCAATCCCCCAATCTTTCAAGCAATTTTCCAAAGCTATTCCAATAGTGTCACCCTTATGATCAGGAATGAGGAAAAAACCCAAGATTTTCTTGTTCAATGTCCAACTATCATCTATATAATGACCAGTAACACACATGTAATTTAAATTTTGAATTGAAGTCCATGTGTCTGTAGTCACAGAAATCATTTGTGAATTAATGGACAAGATAGATTTCAATTTTGCCTTCTCCAATAAAAAAAGCTGCAAACAATCTCTAGCAATAGTCCACCTAGAAGGAATCATAAATTGTGGTTGAACTACATGGGTAAACAATCGAAAACCTGTATTCTCAACAAACATGAATGGCAATTCATCTATTATTACCATTTTTGCAAGTGCTTGCCTACACTCTTCTTGATTAAATTCTAGCACTTTCATCATATCATGGCCATCATCTTCATCTTCAGGTTTCTTCTCAAATCCAAGTTTCTTTTGTTTCTTATCTACTTGCCTATCTGGATTCTTTGGACATTCAAGATAGTGTCTATTTAAAGTACTAGTCCCATGACTCCTTGTCCCACATGCATAACTTCTTCCACAATAATTACAAACACACCTATCACCAGTTTCATTCTTAGTGAAGTGATTCCAAACATGTGAATGTGCCCTAATAGGTTTTCGTTTTACCTCCTCTGATCTGACTTTTGTGGGTTTGGGTTGCTGCACGTCCTGTTGCACTTCTGTGGTTTCTGTTGTTGGTGCTTCAACACTTGGTGGAGTAGGTGTTGGTGCACTAGCAACTTGGGTACCAGTAGGTGATGAAATCTGTCCAGCTCCTTGATCAGACATCCCTGAAATTAAAATACAACCAAGATTAATCTCCTTTTAATACTGCAATTTATCCCTGAAATTAAAAGTAGTGCAAAAGCAAGATCTTCCTGCAATTTATTTGTCTAAAAGACATCAAAAACACAAGATTTAAGTAAGCTCTTTAAGTTGGCCCACAACATACTACAAAAATATGACATCCAATTTCAAGTCCAGACACAACAAATTTCAAGTAAGCTCTTTAAAAACCAAAGCCTACGTGACAGAGGGAAACAATTACTCTGCTGCAGAACAAGCACAACAAGCAGAACCACTAAACTACTCTGCTGCAAAACCAAAGCCAATTTCATACTTCCAAAAACAAACCACTAAACTACTCTGCTGCAGAACAAGCACAACAAGCAGAACCAAAGCCAATTTCATACTTCCAAAAACAAACCACTAAACTACTCTGCTGCAGAACAAGCACAACAAGCAGAAGCAAAGCCAATTTCATACTTCCAAAAACAAACCACAAGCACAACAAGCAGAACCACTAAACTACTCTGCTCCAAAATCAATCCACTGACCATTATGAATGACTAGGGTTCGAAAATAACAACAAAATATGAGTGAAAATCATGAGTGATTCGTGAAGAGGAAAAATGTAAAAATTAGGGTTCGAAAATCATGAGTGGTTCGGAAATAACACGTTAACAACATAAAGCAACATCAAAACTAAAGAGAAGAATGAAAAATCAAAACCTAATTTTTCAGGCGACGCCGAGACTGGAAGAGGAAGAACCGAAGCGGCGAAGAAGAGAAGAGGATGTGGCGACGCCGACGACGATTTCCTGGTGGCGACGCCGATTCTGTGGTGGTGGACTGGCGACGCCGAGAGAGATGAGGAAAGCCGACGCCAATAGAGATGAGGAAAGCCGACGCCGAGACTGGAAGAGGAAGAACTGAAGCGGCGAAGAAGAGAAGAGGATGTGGCGACGCCGACGACGATTTCTTGGTGGCGACGCCGACTCTGTGGTGGTGGACTGGCGACTGAGAATCGTGAGAGGGAGATGAGTATCGCTGCACTGAGGGGAGTGGCTGAATCGTGATCTGAACGAAGAGTGAAGAGTGAAGACTGATGTTGATTAGGTTTAGGGAATGTGTGGCTGAGATCTTTTCTTAAAATAAAATGTGTGGCTGAGATCAATCCAGAATATAATTATAGAAATAAAAAAAAAATATATATATATATATATGTATTATATGTGCGGGCTTGCGGGTTGGGTTGGGTTTACAACCCCTGAACCCGTGGCCCAACCCGCACACCTGCGGGCTCAGTTTTTTTTAACCAACCCAACCCGTGAGACCGAACCAACCCAACCCGCAGGTTGCGGGTTGGTTCGGTTCCTGCGGTCTCGCGGGTCAGCGGTCCAGTCTGCTCACCCCTAATATCGGGCATAAAATCAGACTCAGAAATGGGCTGATTGTTTCATGAATCTGGTCATATTTGCCTTGTTTTAAGTCTGAATGCAACGAAATTGAAGGTACAAATTACTTTTGACAAATTCTATCTCTGTCTAGTTGGGTCCGTTGGCAAATGTGGTCAAATAGTACTCTGAAAGCTAATATTAATGTTTTGACCAAGCTCACTTTCGAAGTACTATTTGATCTTGTTTACCAACGGTCCCAACTAGACAGAAAAAGAGTTTGTCAAGAGTAATTTTTAGCTCTGATTTCATTGCATTCAAACTTAAAACGAGAGATATAAGATTGAATTCATGAAACAAGCAGCCTATTTTTGGGCCTGATTTCATGCTAGATTTAACCTTGTTTACCGTTTAGAAAAAAAATCATCAAATTCTCTTCTTCCCCCTAATTAGAATGGTACAATAACATTTAATGAAGTCACGGTAACAATTAACATTCATATTATCATATTAACTAACAGACAAAAATTGTGGGACTAAATAATTGATAATTGTGAATGATCAAGGATTGAGCCATCTATTTCCATCTTTTAGGAACTACATGTAGACTCGGTATAACTTGAGGAACCAAATAGTAATTTTTATTCTAAATTGAAAGTCCATATACCAATATTACCATGTGTGATAGGAAAAAAAAAATGAACATTCTAGATTCATTGAATCTGCATTAATAGAAAATTAAAGTCATTACTGTTTTTGAATGGTCAAACTGTTAAGTAATAAAGTGAGGAAGCTGACATGCTTACATATAGATAGGGTGTATGAAAAACAAAAATACATGTATAAGTCGCCCTTAAAACCTCTCCTTTGTGAGAGAAAACCCTCTTCGCCGTTAGATTTTTTCTAAGTGAAACTTTGGGCCTTCGCTGTCTCAGCGGCGGTGACCCTCCCTCTGGTTATAGAGTTTTGTGGTGACGGCGTTCTGGATCTGGGCTCCCATGGCGGCGTTCTGTGGCGGTGAATCTGGACTAGGAATTCCACGGTGGCTTCTGGCTTCCACAGCGGCTTCTAGGTTTGGTCCTGATTTTTGGGTGCTCTTCCATGGCGTCGTTTTGTTTTATTATCTTATTATTGTTTTTTTGAGTCTGTTTATGTCTTTTTTTAGAACAACCATTGGGGTTGCCTGCTGTCTTGTTTGGAAGGGTTTGTCTCTTATAGATGACTTTATTTATGTTTTTTGTTTTTTAGATGGTTGTAGCTTTAGCTGGATCCCTAGATCTGCAAACTTGACAGTTGATTATCTTGCCAATTTGTCTAAAACGAGGATGTGTCCACTTGGATGGGTTGTAAACCCCCCACCTTCGTCAGTTGATATCCTGTCTAGTGTTGTTTTTTATGCTAGGGAGATATTGACTATTTTTACTTTGTTTTCTTTTGTATTGTGTTTGGTTTTGCCTTGCTTTTGAATGAATTATGTTTCAGGCAAAAAAAAATAGATAGTATGTCTGAGTCACCAAATTTAATGGCTATGAAGCATGGACACGGGACACGAAACAGACACAAACACACTGACACGCTATATTCTTAAAATTACACGACACGGCACGGCATATATTTATATATATAAGTAATTAAAAATCCATAAATTTTGATGAAAATTTAAAAAATTACAATATACATTTATAATATATGTCATATGTAATATTATTTACTATTGTTTGGTACGATAAATTCCCAAAAATTGATTTTATATTCTGAAACTTATGAATATGTGTCGTATAGGTGTCAGATACGGACACATATCCGACACAGTTTCACGCTGTGAATATGAAGTGTCGATGATTGATACTATATATGGACAATTGGGTGAAACATATATTAAGGTTTGAGGGAAAATTAAGTAAAATTTTCCAAATCATTCCCACATCATCCTCATAGCCCACCAAAGTCCAAGATTTCAAAGAGGTAGTTGAAGGGAGGGAGACATGCTTTATGTTTAAGAAAAAAGGGAATGCCAAATCATTCCCATATCATCCCCATCCACCAATGTATACCAACTACCAAGTTTTGCAGTGTGGAATATACATGATTTCAAAAGAAGTTGATAAAAAGTATAGTGGACTGAAAGTATAATTTTAGCTGTTATAAGTTTTCTGGTATAAGGAGTTGATTATTTCTCTTATGTAGTCGTTAGTCTTTACATGGTTTATCCCACATGTATTTGCTTGGTTGTTGAACTCTATTTCGAAAGAGATGAGGGAGTCTTTTCTTTTCATTCCTTCCACTCATTCTCTGTGAAGGAATTGAAGCATCGTTTTGGTATTACTAGTGGGCCAGAGATTTAAAGAATTCAGAGAGAGAGATGAATTTAATCCAGCAGGGTGGTGATTCAGTCACTATACTATGGAAAACTCCTTAAGTGCATGGATGAAATGACACAATTGATTTCATTGCCATTGTGTACTTGTGAAAGTAGAGAAAAGATGTGTGAAGTGAAGTCATCAAGAAAGTTGTGCAGTTCTTGATGGGTCTTGATGTGTGAAAGTAGAGACAGATATTTATATTTATAAGAATGCAAGGAAAGAAGGTGAGCTATGACTTTTTGGGTTGGATGAGTCATCAGTGAATCATCAAGAAGACTAAAAAAAGAATGAAATTTAATAATAAAAAAAATTGAATTTCTTGGCAATTGCTTTTGCAAAAAGACATTATCTAGAAATTCATGTAAGCATTCAAATCAGGTAACCATGGAACTTCTTTGTCACACAATCACAAATATGATATAATATTACTTCTCT
>QANZ01023544.1:6309-51261 GCA_003254925.1 Chamaecrista fasciculata
ATTAAAGTGTAATTAAATCAGGACCTATTCAAAAGAAATCTTATGAAAAGGAGAAAAATCTATAATATTAGAATTCTAAAGACCCTTTTATAATTAATTCTTTATGTTTTGATCCCTTTTAGTAAAGGGAAAGGACTTAAACGCATAAGAGAAGACTTTTTGGGAGATTTTTGACATTTTAACTAACATTTGCCGTTAAATACTAACAGAAAAAAACCTCAGGGTACCAAATCGCTAACGGAGCAAACCACGGGGTACCACAATGCAAAAATTTTTCTTTCAGGGTACCAAAGGGGAAACGCCCCTAACCACAGGGTACCAAATTGCAATTTACCCTTTTATTTATTAGAATGCTTATAAGATATTAAAAAAAAAGCTATAATTTTTAGTTGTCAATTGTCATGTCATCCGTTAAGACAAGAGAGACAAGATTTTAGGTTTTTTTTTTTGGACATGACAGGATTTTAGTTACAAATAAAATAAAAGCTTAGAAATCTGATTACAAAAAATAAAACTGTAAAAAGTTAAATGAAAATTGATGTAAACCAAAATACTAATTAGACCATTTGTAAATTACGATCTTGTGTTATCTTCATAATATATAATATTGTAACTTATGTATAATTATTTTAATTTTATATCATGACATGTTTAGCATTTTATTTAAAAAAAAACAATTAAAAAAAAGAGACTCATAAACTTAACCCCAGACCCTGATGAAATAGGACCAAAATAGGCTTCAGTGAAGCTATTTGATTTTGAAGCTTCCAATTCCTTGCTGCATGAAAATGAAGATTTTAGCATCTTTGGAAGAATCCATGAGCAATCTTACTATTCATGTAACAAGTATCTCAGGATCTAGAATAGCGCACCTACCGTCCACATGGTTTAGTCACAAGTTATCGAAGAAATAAATAAGCCGGCATAACTCCTGTCATTCTAAAGTCTAAACTCAACAACTACCTAATCAACCACTTGAAAACAAATTTAAGTGAAGAAAGAACATAGGCTTAAAGCCTAGGATAAAATGAAATAAATATACCCCAGGCTTCTTAACCACGACGCACAACAAATCAACCTAGTTGCAGAATGGACAACGTCAATACCTTGTGCCAAACTGCTTGCCATGTGCAGCATATCTGTGAGTAATGTGCAATCCAATTCTTTACAACATCAAAACCACAATGGCTTCCTTAGCTTGATTTCATACGCACATTGAGATATTTTGCTTCAAGGAAAAACTTTGGATACCATCCTTGTCATAGAATCTACCAACCATTTGCCTCTCTCCTTCCCAGCAACTACCTAAAAGAAATTCATAAGGATACATTTGGGAGTGAGCATTGAGGACAATGCTTTAGCGATTTTCGAGCTCATTTTCAAACAAGTTCCAATCAGCAACATTTACCCAGAGAAAAAGCTGCCAACAATCTTTACAGTATCAGACCCACCCCCATACACAGTCAAGCTGCTGGTAATGAAAAAGAAACTCGTAAGGATACAATGGGAGTGGACATTGAGAACACTGTTTTAACAGATTTCACGCTCCTTTTTAAACAAGTTCCATATTCATTGATGCATTCCCTTCCTGCAACAATCAATGCAAATTAAAGTGTTAAAGGGAACAGAAATCTTGTGTATTCTTTGAAATGACAATACAAGAGCCTATTTTCCAATAGTTTGGGGATCTATCCTAAGGGCTTCCTAAACATCTTCATCAGTCTCAATTTTCTAAATCTTTGGATGGAGATGGGCCTACTGTTACTGGACTTGGGTTTGGGATTGGGAGAGAGTCTAGCCTCTCAAAAGCTAGGCACCTTATGTTATCATACTGTTTTAGGATTGTTCTTGTGTTTATGTTCTAGTGATAGTTGCATAGGTGGCTGTTGATTCCTTGTTTCTACTGTTTGGGCTGTATCTTTCCCATTATATATAATATAATCAACATTTTAGTCCCTGGGTTCCATCAGATGGTTAGTTCCATTTTATAGTAATCTACTTATCCTTGGGAAGTAGGAATACTAATCATGGTTGATCTCTGCATCTCACACCTCTTTTACTTCAGCATATTAAGGGAAATTTAGTTTCACCCTTACAAAATGATGGGTTTTGGGCAAGGAATATAAATAGGCTACACTATGTGGACTAGCCAACATAGTAATTAACGTGCCAATTAGGGTAACTACCACCGCGTCGTGCAAGGCTGTGACTTGCTGTGCCGTCGGCCTCGGAGTCAGCATCGTCATTCAGCTTTGGCGTCACTGTGCTTTCGGCATCGGCATAATCTGTACTCTGTAGCCCCTCTATTTTACTTTGCACTGCTGCCCTAGCTTCAAAAAGGAGAGTGGAGATGCCCAAGACGCCGTGAGCATCCGATTTTTCCATCTACCCAACAATTCTTGTCTTAGTGAAATTGTCCTAAATCAAAAACCGACACTGAGCTTGTCTGTTGCTTTGCCCTCTGCCTGGTGCGTTTTTTATTTCAGTTAATTACCTGATCAATGTATACTGTTCTGGATTACTGAGCAATGTTGACAATATGGAGCGAGGCAGGACCAAGTGATGCTAATATTGGGTTTTCATAGCCGTACCTCAATGGCCCTCTTGATACATTTAAAGTGTATTTATATATGATGAGTGAAGGTTACAAGTGCCAAGGGGAATTTTCTCTTGTGTAACCTCTCCCTGAATCTCGACTAATGTTGGCAAATTTCCAATTTGTGCTCAAAGTAGCAATAATAATGTTTTGAGGGTCCACATACCTTGAGAAGTGAGAACTATGGGCTGCTGGTTTGGAGATGTTTGGCACCTGTGGGTTCTATTTCTAGATATTACATGTGTGATTGGGTCTTAAATCTATTAAGCTATAAGCTATTATATGCATTTGTTTACTAAAGTTTTCACTAAAATCAGATTGTTGGCGCTTTTGGGTTTTCATCATATTTCCTTTTCAGGAACAATGCAAATACCATGAAGTCACTTAGTATTTCACACATTGTTTTAATTTGAATCATTGAGAAATGTTGTCCAAGAAAATAATACTCGTTTTGTTTTCTAGTCAAATTACCATTCATTCTGTATCGGTTCTACAGATTTCTTGAGACCAGGTAGACAATTATTGCTCCTTCAGTCCCTTTTCTAATCTATCCAATATCTTCTGAGTTTTATTAAGATGGAAGAAAAATATCATTAATTTTGTGATTTTTGGCAAGTTTTCAGTTCAGTGGAAGGTTAATCTTTTGACTTAAAATGTTTGGATTTGTGCCGCCAAGCTGAAAGTAATTTCTGATTTGTGTATAAGTTTTTTCTTGGCTGTTGATTCCTCTTTGCCTGGAAAATTGAAGGGTAATTTTGGCAATGAATGGCATGAGAAACGCCAATGCTTCTTGTTACATTCACAAAAGTATCATTCGATGCCGTGGGTATTACCCGCTTTATGACACGTATTAAGGAGAAGTGAGGATTTATGTATTAGAATTATGATCCAGATCAGTAGGGTTAAACTGTATGTGTGTAGAGTTTAAGTGTAACTAGTGATGACAGAAACCATAAAGCATTGCAAGAAGAGGAGCCGTGATGGCTGCTTTCAGCCTTTCTGGTTAGTGGTCAAGCTGCCTTAAACAAAAGGTGCTCTGTAATTTGTAGATAAGAGTGTGTGTGTGTGGAAGAGAGGAGAGAGAGAGAGATTATATATACCCAATCCAACTTTTCCTATGTATTCATCTTGTGTATGCAGGCTTTAGTTAAAGTGGAGTGCTAGAGAGGGAATTCTGGTGTTTTCCATGCTTAAAGTTGTTTTTTGTTTCTCTTCAAATTCTTTTCTATCTCTTCTCTCCAATTAATGCTGACACACACACACACATAATTTCATATGCTGAAGAATAAAAGTTTAAAGTCTTTTTGGTTTATGTATTAGGTTGGTGTGTAGTTTGTGAATGGAATAATTATCATGAGGTCACTCTAGCATATATTAATTTGTTGATACATATATATATATAGAGTTGATATGTTAAACTTGTGGTATTAAATATAACTTCTGTAGTATCGTCTTGTTATTTACTAAATATTGATTGCATTAGATATTCAACATTTAGCTGATGGTTATCTTATGACGTAAGTTCTGCAAATCCAGTGGTTTCTGACAGGAGAAGGGCAAGCCAGATATTTTTTTTACAAATTTGGGCTAAGCCCAAGCTTGGCCCTTGGGTTTGAACAAATACTTGGCCCGCAAAAATGAGCAAAATTTTTTATGGGCTTGAACCTACAAAGGTCCATGGGTTTGGGTTCGGGCTTGGACCTACTTCAACCTGGCCCACTAACAAGTCTAATCACCATGTATAAGATGGCAAACATGATGGAGAGACTAAATTGAAATGACTCATGCAAATTTAGCGATTGAATGGTTCTATCCCAAAGTTTTGGTAACTAAAGCTACAACTCTATCAATCTAGGTACTAAATTGCTAGTTTACTGTATTTAACACTTGCTATACGATAGAAGCAAAAACTATCAGGGCATTTTTGTCAAAATATATAGGACAATAACTTGTCTTTCATTGCAAAGGAAGTCAATGTAGTTCATGTTTTAATCTCCAGAGTAGAGGGTAATTTACCCAAAAGATTTTCTGATTTAATATATTTCTTACAAGCTTGGAGCATATAATATATTCGAGATTGAGGGGGAGTGTTAAGAGTTAATATCTGATCCAGTTAGCTAAATATATTCTACTGAGTTAGCCTTCTATGTTCTATTCAGCTGGCTATTATCTAAGGATATTGTAATATTTGATCTATAGAAGTTAGTTTTATGGTCAAACTACAATTGTTTTCAGGGTTATAAACAAAGAAGGGTACAAGTAATGAAGCAAGCTCCAAACTTTGGACCCTAAGTTTTATGTCTCCAGATTATTTTACACTTCCTTTAGAAGATTATATCAATCATCATTATCCTTTGTATCTTTCTCTCTTTCTAATATTGTTTTAGTCAGAAAAAGAAAGTAGTCACTTAAAAAGAACATAATTTCAAAAAACCTTATTCAATGTCACTATATAGGATGATCTTTGCAGGGACGATATATGTTAGATTTTATCTATCATTTAGTTGATGTATAACAACTTCCTTCAGTTGATGTATAACAACTTATAGAGCACCAGTGTATAGCTTCTTGCCTTTGGTGAATGATGTGTAAGAATTTACCATCAAAAAAGCAAAGGCCTCCAGATATGGTGATAAAAGAAAGGCAGAAAGTTAAGATTTGAACTTTTAATCAACGGTATTTTCAATATTAATTAACTTTTGGACCAATTGGTATACCTCTTCATTATTAATTATTTAGCATACATTTTACCCTAATTATGGTTAAAATTAATCTTTTCAATCAGGGACGAGTGGGATATATTAGATGCAATCCAACTTAAAGAAAGGTTGGATCACATTCTAAAGATGTGTTCCTTCATATAAGGGGTACTTATTAATGACAAAAGTGAACGAGTATGCAGAACTCCTTTTTCCCTCTGCTATTATTAGACAAGTTTTAATTGGCAATGTGTCGGTTTTGCTATAATTTGGAACACTAGACAGGAGCTTCCTTGTCTTTATATGAATATTAGCAAAGTAAAGCTTCCATTTCAAGTCTTCAGCACAGACAAAAAGTTTTTATTAGCTGGGCAACCTTGCAAATATGAGAGAGCAAGATAAAAGAGGCTTAATACATGTTGATGATGTTTTAGAGCCGATATAGACTACGGTATATGCAAATACTCAAATGGTCAGATACTTACATCTGCAACCTGCAAAGATCTATCCATGGACAACTTCTGAGAAGCTTCAACAGCTGAACTTGACTCATTCTCACTAATGTCGTGATTGTGCATCTGAAAATGGCAAATTAAAACAAAGTGCATCAGAAAAACTAATGGTAGCAGTAGCAGAATCAAAATATTGAGTTCTTAATTAAAAAAAAAAATATTTAAAACTATAGGTATCAATCAGCTAAAAGACTGCCACAAAAAACTCTTGCAAGTCACAACAAGTACAATGTTGTGAAGGTAGAATAATTTTGCAGGGCATATATTGCATTTATATTCAAGGGTGTCTCTATATTTGGATGCTTCACAAGATTGAATAACTTTTGCAGCATCTATTTGGTATTCAGCTAAAAGCTTATTTAAGGGAGTGACTGTCTTAGGCAAATGACTTGGGGAGGTATGCTACTCGATAAAGTTTCTGTATATTCTTTTCTGATCTTGTTAAATTCTAGTACTTGATCTTTGAAGGATTCGCTATCCTCCTCCCTTGTACAATCCATTGTTTTTTTATGAAATTCTCATATCATCAACCAAAATTAAAAAATATATATATAAATAATTTCCAAGAAAAACAACTACTCTGTCATCAAAGTGATATTTTTCAAAGCTTGTATAAACAAAATGCATTGCACAAATAAGCACTATATCTATTAATGGCAACAAAAAAAAACAATGCAAAACATTTGAGTCTAAGATTTACCATCTCTTCCACTGCCTATCAAACAAACTCAATGACAACGCTAGTAGTCTACCCTAACCACAATATTCTATACCTCTGCAACGTAACCTTATACAGACAATTAAAAACTCTAAAGAAGTTCAACAATGCTACTCCTAAAACTCCAGCCTTAAAGAAAAGTTATAGCTTACAATTACAAGGTCATAGTTCAACACATCATCCCTATAAAACCATGAACCAAGGAAAAGTAAACTAAATCCAAAGGCAAGTATGAAGTAAAGTCATCTCAAACGAACATTCCAATACTTCTGAATATCTGCTCATGAAACAAGAAGCAAGGCACAATAACTTGAAATGCAAAAGGGAGATGATGAAGAGAACCCTAACCCAGAAAAATTTCAAACGTACTTCTTAATCACTGAACCAGGCAATCAGCAGAGGCAAAATATTTCAAACCAGAGGAAAAGAAAAATTCCACAAAGTTCTTTTTTTCTTTATTTGAAGGAAAATAATACAACAACAACAACCAAAGCCTTTTCCCACTAGGTATTGTAGACAAATATCCAACCCAATCCCTATCCATATCTTACAAAGAAACTCACCTGAAAGAAATGTGAGCAAAACACCAAAGGATTTATGGAATTAGGGATTTATCTCTTCTATCATAAGCCAAAGAAATGACATAAATAAGAGGCCACAAGCTCCTCACAAGGTCTATTACTATTGAGAGAGACAAATAGATAATACTTTTGACTTTTTTCTAAGGGAGTGCTTTGTTACATTTTAAAATTAATTATCACAAAATTTAAATTCTGTGATGAATAGGGAATGAATGATATTTGACTCCTAAGTTATAAAAAGAATATGTTACATTGATTTCACATCCAGTCATACAACCGTAGGAAATGTCTGATCCAAATATCAATGCTGAGAAATATAATCTTCAAATTCACCAGGAAAAAAAAAATGTCCCAATAAAGCTTTCTTCTTCTTCTATATCTTGTCACCAGCAACAATAAAAGTACAGCCAAGAAAATGTCACAAAGGATACTCTTTATAGGGATCCAAAAGTGTTACAGAGATAACTATAGAAGACTGTTACTCATTTATCTCCAAACAAATGACTAACTTTCCAAGCCAACAATATTCAAAACCCAAACACATAAAATTATGAAAGACCTCACTCAGACTATAAAATCCAGTGTAAATTGAAGGACCTTCTCTCCAGAACAATGCAAGACAAAGGGTCATCTATAATTACATTTTGTCATCTAATCTTACATTTAGGATATTAAATTTTTACGTAACTTTCTAGTTGATTATTTTCTAAATTTTAGTCCTGTAATTTTAAAGTAATTATGGTAGAACTAGAGTCCTAAAAGAATACAATAGAGGTTAGGAAATTGCTAGAAGATTTTTTGCTAGTCAGCCTAGTTTTATTGTGCCTATAGAAGTACCAGCTATATTAAGCAACGATTTATACAAAATCTATTTTCAGTCACTAATATTTCCTAGGATTTTCCATATTTCCCAGTAAACTCCAGTGTATCAGACTAGTAGATAAATAATCTGCTCAGATGATACAAAGTCACTTCTTATTCTTACTGACTACTTCAGTGCTGTATGAATTATAAATTGGTATGGTTACATGAGTAGTCACTCGAGGATTAAAAAATAAATTTTCACCCGATAAAACTTCATACAACTTGGACCTATTAATTTCTTAACATTAGAAAGAATATATCCAGAATTATATTCGACGAACAATTTATGCAAACAAAAAAAAAAAATCAACAAATTTTTATACGGTAGAAGATGCAAAAATTACATAACAAATTGTTTACCATATAGGTTGACAATGAAATCATACCATAAGAGAACATTTGTACAAATACACGGTTCCTTGCAAAATTTAGCATACCCCGTATAAATATTTGTTCTCTTGTCCATCTTCAAACAAGGATGAGTAGTATGCTGGATCATAGATAGATCCCCCAAGTATCTCATTGGAACTAGAGCATTGCCTAACTACAGCAGGTGCCGCAGGACTCAAAAAACTGTTTCTTAAGTCAAAATCTGCCTCTCGAGTAGCTGCATCAACATAAGACGCCCCCAACCTATAAATCTGAATCCACAACAACGAGGATGATAACCTCACAATAAAACCAATAATTTGCATAGCCAGAGTAAGTTTCACTGAGAATATGAAGAAAATTGTATAATCCTCTGTAGAAATATCCCTGCAAACACATTATGTTTCTTGTCAGACATGAAATATATTACAGTCACCTGTCGATAAATGCAAACAAATAAATTAGGTTCATACGAATAATTATACTCAAAGCCCTATGAGCAGCAATGGGCTATGTCGATAAACAATGATATAATTAAAATACTTGTCATAAAGGAAGAGTACAGAGAATAAAAAACAAAAACTGTTTCACAACAACACTTAGCAGGATTGATCAGTAGTTCCTCCGGGCCACCAACTTTAAGGTGCTATATTAAAAGATGAGATGTATTCGTTAAGCTAATCGAGTTTCAACTTGTGCCATTGTCATTTTACCATGACTGCATAAAGGAATTTCCACTGGACTTATCTACTATATAAAGATTGGAAAGATTAAACGGCTTGGGCCACCACATTACATCATTATCAATCACTCAACTCCATAACTTTTATCCCATTGAAAAGAGAATTACCAGGGTTATATTTGAACTGGACTTCCATTATGCATTGCATATATATAAGAGTACCATATTATATTTATTGCTAAAGCAAGAATCACAACACTTTTGAGATGTTTTAATGTCGGAAAGGATTATAAATAGAGCAGGAAGAAAAATCCAAGTTCCTATGATAACTTAATGAAACCAAGCAGCAAATGCAAGACCTAATCATCAGAAAATTACTTGTCAAATGATATAAGTAAATCAACAAAATTAAATAAGAGTCCGCATCACAAGTTAAAATGGAATAACAAAGAAGACGAATCAATCATCCTGAATTTTAAAATTGAGCCTCTTTTGATGTTATCTTTTATCTCTGGATATATATAGCAATTTTCCAGAGAAGAAAAATTAGAAAATCTAAGATGTCTAGCATAAGATGGATCGGAAGTAGGGAGAGACCTTAGGCACAAATTACATGAATAACACAAAAGAAATTGCCAATTGAAAGATGAGAAAATGGACGCACCAAATTTCGTGAGTGAAAAGAATGAACCAAGAAATATCAAGCAAAACGGCGCAGAAGAGAAGGAAGGCATAAGTTCGGCCGAGGCTTTGACTGCTACTTTCGATTGCAACCAACGCGAACAATGCGATTGCCAAATTTATGAGCAACACACCGTTGTACAATGCTCCCAGTGATCCAATTAACGCGCACCCGATCTTGCATTTCAAATTTGAAATTTATATAAACATCCCGATACTATGTTTTCCCTCATAATCTCAATTTTCATTAACCACAGTGAGAGAATAAAGAAAACGATGTAGTACCTGAATGTAAATGAGGATGACAGCGAATGATTGTAGTCTATCGTAATCGCGTAACCACGGCTGTATTCGATCTCTCAAATTTAGACAGAAAGAGCCACAACGCATCATATCATACATATAACTTTTTATGTATGTAAATTTCCTCTCCTCTCTTCTATTGTAAATCTAATACGAACATCAAACAATTCGTTTAGGATGAAAATTAGAGATGAAAAACAAATCCATCATCGCCTGGGGTTTCGTGCATATTACCTCCTCCGCTCCTTTTCCTCGCCATTTTTCGCGTCGCCTCTTTCTCTAATCCTTGTTTTGTTTCTGCGTATTATATGCATATATTAGACCTGGTAGAAGTTCAGTCCAGAGGGCTGATTGTAAAGTAAGATGGGATGGTGGGAATGAGATGGAGTTGCGTGGGGTGGGAAGGATTAAAACTTAAGAGTTTAATAAAAATAAATTTAATATAAAGTTAAATTATCTCTTTTTTTAATATTATTAAAGGGTAAGATCATTTTAAATATAAAGTTCTGAATAATATATTTATGTCACAGTGTTAAATTGGTCCTCTATGTACGAGTGAGATTTTAAATTAGTCTTTTTATCGCTCGTTTATTTCATATTAGTCTTACATATTTTCATAATGTTTTAAATCGATCTCGATCCCACTTTCGAGACGCGATTTGATCTTATTTGTTAGTGATAGTTTTTTTTGTCTGAATTTGCTAGTGATATTAGCTAAGCAAAGAAAGAACTCTTCAAGAATTAACACATAATTTTAAACTCGTTGCATTCAGACTTAAAATAAATGAGATATGACAAACTTCATTTTTTTTGACCGCGAAACGACTTACCTAATTTTGGGATCCGATTTGATCTCATTTGTTGATACTTCCAAAGTACTCGTCAAAACAAACTCGTAGTTCTTGATTGCATTTGAGCTCCAAATAAGAGAGATATTACCACATTCAATATTTTAGGGACCAAATTGAAATATTATGAAAATATGTATGAGTAATATGAAATAAATAAAAAATAAGGGACCAATTTGAGAATTTGACCTATATTTATAAATTATTTTACTTATAATTAATATTAAATTTTTTAACTATATTAACAAAAATATTTATATTACTTAATTATTTGATATTAAAAATATAAATAAATAAATAATATATAGATAATCTAATATTTAAATAATAAATATTGAATAAAAGAGCAATAATATATTAATATTTTTAAAATTTAAAATTTCTAAAAATTTAAAAATATGATGAGATTAAATAGAAAAATTGAAAAAATTAAAGTTGCATACTATCCTAAATCCCTCATTTGGGGAATTCGGAAAAATATAATTTTTTTTTTTGGCCAGAGGAAAAATATAATTGAGTAGTATGATAATTTGCAAATCATCCTAATTCATTTTGATCAAAAAGAATCTCACCCCATTTATTAATTAAATACACAATTCGTGACTAAATTCCTAAATGATCATATATACTCTATACATTAATTAAACACACAATTAAACAATTGAGAAAGCTCATAATTCTAATTACACCCCTTTTCTCACAAAGTTGCTGTTGAAATTCAAAGAAAACATAGACATATTTTGCAACAAGAGCTCTTTTGGATTCAAAGTTCTAGAAGTGAATGACTCAGTAAATGTGATCGGAATACAAAATATTTACGTACAAAATTTCAAGATGAGAGAAAAAAGAGTTCTACTAAAAAACAGCAATGGAGATTTGATGGAGTATCCCAAGGATATTGAGAGTGAATCTCTCCAATACTACGAAAGTCTTTTTGAAGGTGCAGATCAATCAAAAGCTTTTTGAAGGTCTCTTCTAAGAGAGTTAGTTTTGATGAACTCAAAAAGACTCTCTTCTCTATGAAAGGAACCACGGCATCTCGGATAGATAGTCTCCTGGCTATTTTCTTTTAATAATGTTGTGAAACGATTTGTAATAGACCTCTTTGTGGTGGTTAGAGGGGTTTTTGAGGATAACTTTAACCTTGAAGAAGTTAATCAAAACTTACTTGTGTTTGTTCAACAAATTGATAACCTTCAGTCCATCACTCAATTTAGACACATTTCCTTAAGTAATATTGTGTACAAATGTATTTCTAAGATTATTGTCAACATATTTAAAGAATTCATGCCCAATGGATCTCTCCCTCCAAGTCAGTTTTGTGCCAGGAAGGAGTATCTAAGAAAACATTACCATGGCTCAAAAAGTGATTCACTTAATGAACCAAGTGAAGGGTCAAAAGAGGTTTATAGCCATCAATATTGACGTTGAGAAAGTTTATAATTGTATATAAGTTGAGGCTTCTTAAAAAATGTCTTAAATGAAATTCAAGTGCCGAATGACGAGTTCAATATCATAATGCAATGCATCAACTCAACCTCCTTTAGAATTAGTCTAAGACTGAGAATTTCAAACTGACAAGAGGAATTCAGTAAGGGGACAACCCCCTCTCTCCCTATTTTGTTTGTCTTTTCTATGGAAAAAATTCTCACAAATTTAAAAAAGAAAAGGTGGAGGATAAAATATCAAAGCCGATGAAAGCAGACGGACAAAAATTAAATGCGCAATTTCTTTCTCACCTCCTATTTGCTGATGATATCCTCCTTCTGGGAGAGGCTACTATTGAGCAAGCTAACTACTTTTTGGATTGTCTTAATACTTTTTGCAAGGTCTCCCGTCAAAAGACCAAATTTTCTTTTCGAATAATTCTAATAAACAAAGTTGCATAAGGACCCGACCCAATTCCTAAAAAATCACTGGGTGGCCGAGCCAGGTTTGAACTTTTTTGTTCACCCCTAGGAAAAATGGGTTGTTGGGATGGGACAGCGATTTACTTTTGGATTAATCATTAGCGGAATAGTAACACACCTAAGATGAAGATAACATCAGAGACTTCCATACTAAAAATACATCAAAAGACAAATCTATAGCATCTCTAAAAAATAGAGAACTTGGAAGATTTTCAAAGGAGCAACACACCCCATCTCTCATTGAGAAGAAAAAATCTTCTTGACCCGTTCTCTTCTTCAATATCAGGCTCCAGATGTAGATCTGAAATGTAAACAAACAAAAGAGAAAACTCATTCCTTATGAAAGAGAGAAAACTCCCCTAATGGGAGAAGAAAACTTCCCTATTAAAAGGAGAAAACCTCCTTAATGGAAGAGAGAACAACAAAAATCATACTTGAGTAAGGGGCCACCGCCGCTGATACAGCGGCAACCCAACGACACTTGGAGCTGGAGATTGCAGAGAGAGAGAGAAGAGGAAGGTGCGCAGCTACTAAAGTTTTTTTGTTATGGTTTGAAGTTGTGGCATAGTTAAAATGAGTGTTTGGTATGTAAGAAATTTTAGCAACCTTGTACCACCAAGTGAACTCTCCTATAAGACTAGAGTGGCCACTTGGAATGAATTGGCCCAACAAAAATTTTGAAAGAAAAATTTAATCATGGATCTTATCTATAAGGCAAAAGGCCCTTTTGTGTCACTAACGTTTGCGGTGATTTTCAGTTATGCCCCTAACGTTTCATTTGTGTTTATGTGCCCCTAATGTGAAACGTTAGTTTCAATTATGCCCCCAATTTTGACTCAATGTTAATGTGCCAACTTTTCTTACGTTTTGATCCTATTATAAAAAGAAAATGACCTTAATATAAGAAAATATAACTTTTGGGGATGAAAACTTATTTTTCCTCTTTTTTTAACGGCAAAATAGATGGAAACGTTAAAGGGACCAACTTTGACAAGTTTTGGATAACTGAGGGACCAATATGGAACGAAAAATAACTGAGGGACCTATTTGGAACAATGAGCATAACAAAGGGACCAAAATAAGACTTTGGCCATAAATCTTAGAGATCTCATATGTACAGCCAACAAGGTGTTTATTTATGGAGGAGAATTTTAACTACTCATGATGATTGTGGCAGTTAGAATATAGTTACTATAATAGTTATTTGAAGGATAACAAATTTTCTTTATAATTCAATTCATAATTCTTGATCTCTTAGCAGATTTATTTTGATTAGGACTTATGAGAAAAGTCAGTTTAATCTAACTCAATCTGAATTGACCAATTGTTATTGTTTCTCTATTCTCTTTATATTAAACTCTTAAAAAATTTAGGAACTTTTCTATTATGGAATGAAGAAAGAAAAAAGAGGAAATGATATATATCTTATATTTTAATTCAAATATTCTTTTATTTTTAAAGCCAAAGTATATAAAAAAGTAATATTTAATAAGATCTAATTATTTTTGTCTAAACAACATCTAATATCAAATTTTTAGAACAAAAGTGATGAATCAGGTTTTAGCTATGGGGGTATTACCTGCTTCAGGAAGAGGAGCCTTTTGGAAAGTTTCGATCTTGCATGTTAATGAATCACAAGGAGGGATCTCAATAATTCACATATGATGCTTAAGTTAGTATCAATTGTGAAAAATGAATAATGCTGAGAGTATAAATAGTGAATGTACCTCTTTGGGGTTTTAGTCGTGTTTCTGTAATTGAGGAGGGGTCGATCCTTGTAAGGAATTTTCCTGACTTAGGGGAGAGATTTCTTCTGCGCATTAATGCTTAGACTGGTGGGGTCTGGGCATTAATTCTTGGAATTATGAGAGCTTTAAATATGATTGAAGACTTGACCAAAATTTATAAGATTGTGTTTGGAAGAATCATTGCGACAAAATTATGAAGATCTCTCCATTTAATGTTATGGGTGAGTGGGCTTCCTATGGATGGAAGGCGCCCAAGCCCAAACCTCCTTCATGAGGTTGATGGTTGATTGAGAGAGTGGTCTTCCTTTAGATGGAAGGCGCCCAAGGCCATGTGATGGACGAGTGGGCTTCTTCTCGGCAAACAGGGGCCAAGGCCAAACCTCATATGTGACGGCAATGGTTTGTTGGGCAAGTGGGCGTCAAAAGCCCCAAAGGCCAAACATTTCTTGTGAGGTTGATGGTTAGTTGGGCGAGTGGACTTTCTCTAAGTGGATGGCGCCCAAGACTAAACGTCTTTTGTGAGGGCCGATTACTAGATATTTCATCATCAAAAAGACTATGCAAATAATAAGATCCATCGAAGATAATATGATATCAATAATGGTGAACGGTAAATAAAAGAAAACATAATAATAAAGAAGTTGTATTTTTTTAATAAATTTTTTAAAAAATTATTTTTATCATAATTAAATAAAATAAAATAATTTACAATATTTGTCAAAAATATTAAAATAATTATATTTTATATATTCTAAAAATAATTTAATAAAAATAGCATTTCAATATATTTTTTTATTATTACAGATTGAACTGTTGTCCTACCTCGGTTGAATCATTGAATCTTGAATTGGTACCTTAACCAGTTCAATGTCTTAAAATTTTATCATTTATAATTAAATATATAATATATAGTTATATGTGTTCATTTTTAAAATTATTATAAAACATTTTATTTAAAAATTTGGATAAATTATATTTTGGTACCCTAATGTATGAACCGGTTCCACTTTGGTACCATGTTCTTTCAATAGTGATATTTTGATGCCCTGTTCTATTCGCTGTTAGCAATTTGGTACTCAAAACTTTTTTATCGTTACCTTTTGACAGAAAAAGCCCATGCATAGTCAACAACACGAAATTTATTATCTTAAACTTAGATTTTACGATTCAGCCTCCAAAAACACGATTCAGTATATACTTGCAGGTAGAGGTTTTCTTGTTTTTTAGGCTGAATTGGAAAATCTAAGTTTAAGAGGGTAGATATCTAGGAAGCATGGACACTTCATTTTGAGGGCGTGTCACCGTGTCAGACACGTGTCAGTGTCCGACACCCGTACGACACCGACACGACACATATTCACAAATTTTAGAATATAAATCAAATTTCTATGACTTTAACATGACAGACAAAATAGAATAATAGTAGATATGACATATATTATGAATAAAAATTATAATTTTATATTTTTCAATAAAAATTATGAATATTTAATTATTTTTATATATAAATATATGCCGTGTCGTGTCATGTAATTTTGAAAGTTTGGCGTGTCGCTGTGTCCGTGTCTGTGTCGTGTCTCGTGTCCGTGTCAGTGTCCATGCTTCATAGGTAGATATTGTATTTTTTACCATGCACGTGACCTACACGTGTTTTTTTCGTCGAAATGTAACAAAAAAAGAGTTTTAGATACCAAAGTGCTAAAATAGAAAAAAGGTACTAAAATGTCTCTTTCGAAAGAATAGAGTATTAAAGTGGAATCGGTCCATACCTCAGGGTAGCAAATTGTAATTTACCTTAAAAATTTTCATGACAAATACATCATTTTATTATTACCTTTTTTGTTTATTTAATCATAGAAAATGAACATTAAAACCCAACAAACTTGATCACATGCAACACGCTTCAACTACTTTTTTGTCAGAAAATATCATTCATTCATGAGAAAATGACACAAGACCATACAATAAGAAGACTAAATAAGAAATAGATCTAATAAATTAATAAGAGCCTTGCACTGGCTTCAACATGACATTATAGAATTGTGTGGGTTGATGTGGTCAAATTCGGGTTGAACCCGACTAATACTTACCCTTAATGATTAATAGGCTAAAATCCTATTTTGGTCCCTTAGTTATGTTCAATGTTTCAAATTGGTCTTTCAATTATTTTTCGTTCTATGTTGGTCTCTTAGTTTTCTAAAACTTGGCATAATTGGTCCCTCAAACGTTTTTCGTCCATTCTTTTTGTAAAAAAAAGAAGACAAAATTGATTTTTATCTCCTAAAAGTTTAAATTTTTACATTAAGGACCTTTTTCTCTATAACAGAACCAAAATGTAAGAAAGAAGAAATAAGTGGAGATTTTAGTTTATTTCTCTCTCTCTCTCTCTCTCTCTCTCTCTCTCTCTCTCTCTCTCTCTCTCTCTCTCTCTCTCTCTCCCTCCCTCTCCCGGTGGTCGTGTCACCGCTTCTTCATCTGCGCCGTTCCCGGAGACTGTAGGTGACGCCTGAGTCAAGAAGATTGATGATCCTTGTTTGCCGTTGGAGACGCTGCCGTCACCGATGATGGCCGACGACATGAACGACAAGTTCAAGGACACGCTAAAAGTTTCTTTCAAAAATTCCAGCTCCAACGGCGTCGAATTGGAGCTCAATAGGTTATTAATATTATTATTAGGTTTGGTGAAATCGAGAGTGAGCGATTGCGACTGAACCGGCACAAAACCAGAGGAATTAGTATTAGTAGTAGTAGTGTTGTTGTTGTTGTTGTTGATCTGAGCGTAATGTACGGTGACCAGATTCGAGATCGGAGCCGGAGATGCGAACTACGATGGAGGCAGATTTGTGATTTGAGATTGAGAAATGTTGACGACAGAGGGCGGTGGCGAGGAAGTACAAAAGAATGAAAAAATAGTATAAAAGAATCTGAGCCTTCAAGCCCATGATCAAAGTAGATCAAAGTATAAAAGAATAGATCAAAGTAATTATTATCTTTTAAAAAAAACAACACAAAAACAAAAAAATAGAAAAATGAAAAAATAGATCAAAGTATAAAAGAATCTGAGCCTTCAAGCCCATGATCCTAATCTCCAAACACATTTCACAAACAAAAAGTCTCAACCCAATACTTTTTTTTTTATTAAATAAAAATTCAAAAATAGCATAATTACTAATTAGACATTTAGTGAAGGGCTAAAGTGAAAAGCAAAAATAAATTTGAGGCTACACTTGTTATTTTACCCACAAAACCTTTTCCCATCTTCTTTAGCACGCTAATTTCCCAGTTTCATAAATTTGGTAAGGCGCCAGTTATCTATCTTTTCATCTCCCATGCCATTACCCATTTTGGTCCCTGAATCCTTCACGTGGCTTCTTCTTGATCTCAGAGGGAGGTCCCAAAGTGGCCTCTGTGTCATGGAAGAAGAAACTTAATATGTGAAGACAAAAATTGCAGGCCTATTTTTCTGATTCTCCTATTGCTTTCTCTCCTTTAGCATCTTATTCTTCTGATTTGGGGATTGATTTGAGGCAGAGACTAATTTAATTTATTTTGTGTATATACATACATGTGAGAGAGACGAAAGGAGCGGGGGGAGGAGAACAAAAAAAATCAGAGAAATAGAAATAGAAGAGAGAGGAGGAAGGAGGGAGGTGAGCAAAGAGAAAATGGAGAAAAAGAAGGGAAGGACAAATTCTTGAGGGAAATAGATGTATGTAAGGGTGGAGAGGGTGACGAAAAACAGAGGAAGGAAAGAAGGGAGTGGAAGCTAAAATCAAAGACCCAACAAGGTAAATTTTTTCTTTCTCATGATCCCATGTTGCCCTTTGGTTCGAATGAGATGATGTAGCAAGATGGTATTGCTGTTCCTTTCCTTACTATGATTTGTTGAGTTAATGCCCTGATTTGGATTGATTGTTTACTTGTTTGGGGCTATTTGTTGGCCAAATGTCCTCTGTTTCTAGATAGATTAACATGATGCCCACTAGGTGTTTGTGGAAAGTCCCCAATGAAAATCAAATTGGTTTCAGTTTCTTTTAAGTTTTCTTTCTTGATCTGTGATATTTTTAGGATGTTGATATTGATTTTATAGTGTAAAATTTCACCTTCAAGTCTTGATGTGAAAGTTTGTAGCTTTTTGTCTTTGTTTTTGATTGTTCTTGTGTTGAGAAGATTCATTGCATATTAGCTGTTTCATTTTTCTTAGAAAACCAAAAAAATAGATTGAAGGGAAGATTTGGTTTGTGAATACTGAAGTTTGAGTGTCATTCATTGTGTTTGTGGTGGGTGAAGTTTTATTGTTTTGTTGTCTTATTTCTTTTATGTAAACTAAATAGATAAAAATTGAAGCCTTGTGTTTATTTGGGGAAGAGATGCGATTGTCTTCAAGAATGGAAGAGTCATGGGAATTTCAAAAGAGTGAGGTCATTTATTAGGTTTATTGTATGATGCTTCTCATTTTCACAAGAAAATAAGTGATGACAGTGAGCATATATGTTATGTCAAAGGTGGTTGGTGTTTTAGATGTCCATTAATGTCATAAAAGAATCATGCCTTTCCATTACACCATTCACACTTCATCCACGGCAGATACAACTCGCACACATATTCCCTACTCCCTAGCCACTCCATTTTCTTGATCTAACACCAATACAAGAACATGACATGGCATTAAATTTCTTTCCTATTCAAATGTGTTTTGGGCCATTTGTGATTTATCTTGTAGTAGCCGAACATTCTGTTTTTATGAAATTGCACTTCTATTATTTGGAGGTCATATACTAATATTTTGTTTTGTCTTGGCATGGCATTTGGGGAGTCTCCATGAGATCAAAGCTTGAGTGATGAAGAGTGCACAAGAGGAAGAGAGGCAACTAGAGGCTGTGTTTGGGAAACTATTTATTTCATTTATTTCGTTTCTTTGTTCCTTTTTTTTGTAAATAGACCTCATACATTATAAATAAATTGTTTCGTTTAATAAATCCAAAGATACTTATACTTATCATGGGTTAAGAGAGGTACCCGACCTTCATATGAGGTGGCTCGCTATTCCTTGCCTGTTAATCGGTGACAGGTGGGAAGAGGATGTAGGTCACGTTAGGATTGCATTGCATGTTTAAATTCTGCATTTGTGTGATTTTATTGTGAACTTGTACGACGAAGTTGGGTTCCAACAACCCAACGTTTTATCCAAAATATTAGAAAATTAATTCTCTTTCTCTTTTTAGGATTTTTAGCTTTTTTATAAATATTTCATGATCATTAAAAAAATCAAAAATATATTTTCATTCCAAATTATATTTTCAAAAAATATAAAAATATGTTTTTAGATTATCACTTAGAATAAATTTTTTTAAGAAAAATGCAAAAATCAAAAAGAAGAAAAACCCAAGAGAGAAAGAAGTGAGAACAATTGGGATTTCAAAAAATAAAATCAAATAAAACCACTAATCTCAATTTCATTTGCTCTAACGAAAATGAACCAACTCACACTGTTTTCTAAACGAACTACGTGGACTTTGATCCCCATAAGGGGTTCGTAGGCCCTTGGAGTCAGTTCTTTGGTCAAGTCCAACCATCCAAACTTCTTGCGTTTCGCATGTGATTGTTTAAGGGTATTTTTGGCACACATAATTAAATTGCACAATTCGATAATTAGTCGCTGTAGGGTGCCTAACACCTTCCCCACACGTATTAACTTCCGAACCCTACTCTAATTTAAAGACCAGTTTGCGAAATTATATTTCAAAAGGTTTTCTAAAGTTTTCCTTAAAAACTTTAGTGGCGACTCCATGTCAAAACGTTATTTTTGAAAATGTTTTTTAAACTCGTTTTAACTATCTTTTCGCGCTGTGCGCGTCGCATTTCGAGTGCTGACAAACATAAGAAAAAATGATTATTAAATTAAGTGAAGCTAAGGGAATCAAATGAATATTTTAAAAGTTATGACTTATTAGAGCAAGAACATCCTTTGAATTACAGCATTAAATAACAACTGAAAAATTAATAAATATTAAGGTTAAGTATTATAAAAAATAAATATATTTTTCTAAAAAGAATATTAATTTTAGCATTATAAACATATATTGAAAATTGATAGCAAGGATGTAATTAAAATTTGCAAGTCAAAAGAGTAATTTTAACAAAAAAAAAAACATCATCAAATGAATAAATTGTATTGAAAAAAAAAAGATAAAAGCATTTTTTTGTCTCTAATCTTTACAGCAACTTCCAATTTGGTCTCTAATATTTTTTTTGTTGTTGATTTTATCCTTAATATTGTATATTTCGGTCAATTTTATCATTTGCTCATACTTTAGTCAAATATAAATGATAAAGTTTACGTGACTAATGATATATAATGTAAAATTGATAGAAAAAAAAAACTCAAATCTAACTTAAATTGAAAAGTAAGATGAAGTATGTTGATATTTTTTATTAAAAGAAGTTAGTCAAAGGATAAAATTGACCAAAATGTGAAATATTAAGGACTTAATTGATAGCAAGAAAAATTTGGGGATGAAATTGAAAATTGATAGCAAGAAAATTTTAAGGATAAAATTAAAAGTTAATGTAAAATTTGAGGATCAAAAGAGTGATTTAAAAAAAAAAAAAAAGAAACATCATCAAATGAATAATATCTATACTATTTATATGCGGATAGCCTCTTCTGGTCATCCTCATTTTTTTTCATTTACAAACTTTAGTATAAATTTAATTTATGCATACTTATTACTGAGTATAAACATAAACATTAACGGCATGGAATCGACTCCGCGCGCATGATTTTCTAGTATTATATATTTATGGGCAAAAAGAGCAGTCGAATACGGTTTTTTATATAAATAATATAATAAAATATAATATGTATCCCAATACCCAACCATTTTACTTATTTCCCCAATACTTTTTGATAAATAGTTTAATAATAGAAATATAAAAAAAAAATACATCTATTACATTAATAATAAGTGAAAAACATATATTTTATTTAACTAAGACTAATAAATTTAACATTAGAAAATTAAAAAAACCTTGTTATAATAATTATAGAAAATATGATAATTAAGTTTTTAATTTTATGTTTTTCTAAAAATATATTTTATAATAAATAAGACTTTAAAATTTTTTAAGTAAACAGATTTTTTATTTTTAATTAAAAAATAAAACTTGCAGCGGTTTGTTTCCCTGCTTAGAAGAAAACGCAACAAAACAAATCAATTTGCAACAGTTTTAAAGTGTTAGAAAGTGAAAAAAAAATAAAGTAATCAAATCGGCTGACACAAGTATTACTTGTGTCAGCCACTTTTCAGTTTGAATAATTCAGACTGAAATCGTGCTCTACAAGCACGAGGTCAGACTGAAATAGTGTTGGTGGGATGCGATTTCAGTATCAGAATTTTTTAAAAAATCTTTTTCTTATTTTAACTGGTGCCACGTGGGACTACGTGATTGACTGAGTTAGTCTAAAATCGTGTAAGGTAGACTCGTATCCCATTTGAGAAAATAAGTAAAATGGTTGAGTATTGGGATACATAATATATTTTATTATATTATTTATATTAAAAAATCGAATTCGACCGCTCTTTCTGCCCATAAATATATAATATATAGATTTTAAAATAGAGTAGCCAGGAAGTTATTATAAAATAGTCATTTTGATCTTTTATATTTCAAAAAATTAGGTTGGTCTTAAATGTTAATAAAATATTTCATTTTAGTCCTAAACTACTATTGAATATGGTTCGATTTCCTCTCGTTTTAATTAAGTTCAACTGTGACAAATCAATAACTATGTATTGTTTTTAAAGGGACTTTCTCTATCTAGTTAAGGCCCGTAACAAATGAGATCAAATCACGTCTCAAAAGATAGCCACTCATTAAATTTACGATCAAACAAGTAAAATTAGTCATATATATTTCTCTTGTTTTAATTCTGAATGAGATAAAAATTTCCTATACTGTTCAATTGGGACCCTCGGCAAATGAGATCAAAATAGACTCGAAAGTGAGATTGAGACCATGGTTGTCAAACTCGAGTTTTAACTCGTAAACTCGGCGAGTTTACCCCCTAATTTCGAGCAAACTCGTCTCAAACTCGGAAATGACCTGAACTCGGGTAAACTCGCAGTAAACTCGTAAACTCGTGTGAACTCGTGAGTTTACCTTAAACTCGACGAGTTCACATCAAAGTGTTAAATTTTTTGTCAAAATTTAAATTTTGGCTCATATCTTTTGCTCAGTTCTCAATTTGGTTCCAAATATTTTTTTGTTGCACTTTTGGTCCCATATCTTTGGGTCAGATCCCAATTTGGTCCCATATCTTTCTTTTTTGTTCCAAAGTTGGTCCCACATCTTTGGATCAATCACAAATTAGTCCTATATCTTTGGGTCAGGTGCATAAGTGGTCCTATATCTTTGTAAAAGAATCAACTAACGATTGATCCTTTTGCAAAGATATGAGAGTAATTCTGCAACTTGACCAAAAGATATAGGACCAAATTGGGACATTTTGTAAAGATATGAGACCAAAAGTGCAACAAAAAAGATACAGGACCAAATTTTGAATTGAGCAAAAAATATGGGACCAAATTTACACTTGGATAAGATAATGATTAATGAGTGTATGACTATTTGAATTTTGAAGAATAGTGTTATATTATGTCATATTTGTGTTTATTTAAATTTAATTTTACACTGATATATAGGTGTAAATTTTATCCTGCATACTTAGGTAAACTCGGCGAGTTTGCAATCCGAGTTTACCCCCCTCTAAGAGTTTACTTAAACTCTCGAGTTTGACAACCTTTGAGACCAAAAAGCACAAAATTATCAAATATTGGTTCCAAACTCACTTTCAGTCTCAATTTGGCCTAATTTACTGACGATCTACACTGAAAGAAAAAGGCTTGTTAAGTGTAACATATAACTCTGAACTCATCGCCATATATTTAGACTTGAAAACAAGAAATATATGACCAACTTCGCTTGTTTGATTGTGCAAATTATAGCAACCTACTTTTGAGACATGATTTGACCTCGTTTGTTGACGGTTTCAATTAGATAGAGAAAGTACTCTTCAAAAGCAACACATAGCTCTTGATTCGTCATATTCGAACTTCAAACGCGAAAAATTAAATATGACCATATATATTTAATAGTTTGAAACCAAAATGAAACATTTCGTCAACATTTAGGACCAATATGAATCCTTTGAAACAGAAAGGATCAAAATGAACCTTATGACATATATTTATGACCAAAATGACACTTTGACCTTATAAAATTGAATAACCTTTTATAACTTAATTTTTTATTATTTTAAAATATAATAATAACTTAAAGATTTTAAAATGTTTTGTTCTTTTTATAATTTTAACATTTTAAATAATATTTACATGCACTTTTTTGTAAAAATATTTATGCAAAGTTGATTATATTTTATAAGGTAAATTATATAACACTTTAGTATCCTAAGGTATGCAGTGATTCCACTTTGGTATTCTTTCAAAAGTGTTATTTTAGTACTCAGTTCTATTTATCATTAGCACTTTGGTACCTAAAACTCTTTTTCCATTACTTTTTCTACAGAAAAAAACACGTGAGGTCACATACATGGTCAAAAACATTAAATTCACCCTCATAAACTCATATTTCACGATTTAGCCTAAGAAAAAAACAAAATCCTCTGCCTTCAAGTACATACTGAATCGTGTTTTTTAGAGACTAAATCGTGAAATATGATATTAGGATAGTGGATTTCATGTTTTTTATCACGCACATGACCTGCATGTGCTTTTTTCGTCAAGAGGTATCAAAAAGGAAAAAAAAAAGAAAGTTTTGGTTACCAAAGTGCTAACAGCGAATAAAACAAGATACCAAAATGTCATTTTTGAAAGAAGAAGATACCAAAGTGGAACTGGTCAATACGTCACGGTACAAAAGTTGTATACCCTATTTTATATCATTTTAATATCTGATTTTTTGAATTCAATAAAATTTAGAAATCATTTTATCTATACTAATATATAAAGGTTTAGACGATGAAAAAGATAAAAAATGCTTAAACATTTTCACAGTAATTTGTCTTAAAATTTTTGTTTTGAAAAAATATTAACTTCGACTTAATAGTTTAAGAATATAATTACAGTAGGTTATAATAGTATCAGTATGTATAGTACGTGTCCCATAAAAATAGTTTGCCAACATTCCACGAATAAGCAGAGCCAGCCACCAGGTTCGGTAGGAAAATGGTAAAGTAATTAGAGGAGGTACGCAAACCAAGGAGCATTTTTTGGGAGTTGATGAGATGTTTGCGTTTGCAAAGTTTGAATGGTTGAGGATCAGCGTGGGGACGTATATAAGGCAAGGGTGCCAGGCAGACAAAAATGTAAGATGAGGAAGAATCTTCTTCCATTGTTAATGGTATGACAGCGATCGATAGGAAGTAATTAATTAAGGAACAAAGTTGCTTTCACGATATAAGGTTGAGTGTTTTAGTAAGTTAGATGGCTGGGGTGATGTATTTACTGTTGTTATGCCTGTCGGCGGCAACATTGTCGGTGGTAGAAGGTGGAGACCCTTATATTTATTACACATGGAATGTAACGTATGGCACTCTGTCGCCTATGGGAGTTCCGCAGCAGGTGATTCTGATCAATGATCAATTCCCTGGACCGGAAATAAATTGTACATCTAATAACAACATTGTAGTGAATGTATTTAACAAGCTTGACGAGCCATTGCTGTTCACGTGGTCAGGCATCCAACAAAGGAAGAACTCATGGCAGGATGGCACCCCGGGAGCCCAATGCCCAATCCAACCCGGGACAAACTACACCTATCAATTCCAGGTAAAGGATCAGATTGGAACGTTCTTCTACTATCCTACCACAGGTCTACATAGGGCAGTCGGTGGTTTCGGTATGATTCGGATCTTCAGTCGCCTGCTGATTCCCGTCCCTTATCCAGATCCCGAGGATGAGTTCAACGTTCTCATTGGTGATTGGTACACCAAGAGCCACGCCACTTTGAGGAAGTTCTTGGACAGTGGTCGCTCTATTGGGAGGCCAGAAGGCGTACTTATCAATGGCAAAACAGCTAAGGGTGATGGAAAGGATCAGGCACTTTTCACCATGAAGCCTGGCAAGGTGTACAAGTATAGAGTGTGTAACGTTGGGATTAAGAACTCGCTTAACTTCAGATTCCAAGGCCATCCCATGAAGCTTGTGGAATTGGAAGGATCCCACACGGTTCAAAACACATACGACTCACTTGATGTTCACTTGGGGCAATGTTTCACTGTGCTTGTGACCGCTGACAAAGAGCCTAAGGACTATTACGTGGTGGCCTCCACCCGATTTTCAAAGACCCTTCTTACGGGCAAGGGTATCATTAGCTATGCCAACGGCAAGGGCCCTGCCTCGCCAGAGATTCCCGAGGCACCTGTTGGATGGGCTTGGTCTCTAAACCAGTTCCGCTCATTCCGCTGGAACCTTACTGCTAGCGCTGCTAGGCCTAATCCTCAAGGTTCTTACAAGTATGGTAGTATCAATATCACTCGTACTATCAAGTTGGTCAACTCTGTCAGTGCAGCATCAGGCAAACTACGTTATGCCCTTAATGGTGTGTCCCATGTTGATCCTGACACTCCTTTGAAGCTCGCCGAGTACTACGGAGTTTCTGACCAACTTTTCAAGTATGATCTCATCTCTGATCAACCACCACCGTCTTTGGACACTGTCACCGTCGCACCTAATGTCGTCAAAGGCAATTTCCGTGACTTCATTGAGATTATCTTTGAAAACCATGAGAAGAGCATACAGTCATATAATCTTGACGGTTATTCATTCTTTGCTGTTGCGTAAGTATACTATATTATTATATTCATTCATTCCTAGCTACCTCATTATTATTCATTCGAGCTCAACGTAACTCATCATTTCCTACTTTCTTTTTTTCTTCATATATATATATAGCATTGAACCAGGGAGATGGGACCCAGAGAAAAGGAGGAACTATAACCTTCTTGATGCTGTGAGTAGGCATACAATTCAAGTTTTCCCCAAATCCTGGGCTGCCGTTATGTTAACCATCGACAATGCCGGAATGTGGAACTTGAGATCCATGTTAGCTGAGAATTGCTATTTGGGCCAACAACTCTACTTTAGCATTTTGTCACCTAACCGATCTCTTAGGGATGAGTACAACCTTCCGGAAACCCAAATGCTTTGTGGCATCGTCACAAACTTGCCCAAGCCACCCCCATACTCCTCCTAATTGCAACATTCTTTACTAGCTCTCTCATGCTATATGTATGAGAGTCTTGAGACGGAAGAGTTGGGAGCAAGCAATTTTATGTATAGAAGAATAATCCGGGTTGGAAATAAACTGAGTAGTAAATAAATGCGAATCAACCCTCTTGGAAATGTCGTTACAGTTTTGTACTTGTTAAGTTGTTTTAAATATATATATGTACTCCAATGTTTTTCTTCCAAATATATACTCGTTCATTTAAAAAATCGTAGACCTTGACTTAATTTTCGAAGCATTTTAGTATATTAAAAAGTATTTTAGAGTATTACACTAACATTCTTCAAGCTTAATTATAATCATACTTATTACTTCTTAATTTTAAAAATCACAGTCAATTCGCTTTTATTATTATTATTATTTTTGTGGTTGTTACGTTATTATTTTCGTGGACTCTTGACATTATTTGATACAAGGACATATGTAATTGAAAGAAGAGAGGCATTGTAGTGTGTTGCGCTAAACATGACAGTGATTATGCGTAGGAGCAACGAGGAAGGTAGGTTTCCCAAATATGATATAAAGCATATTAGTCGATCAGTACAATTTTTTATATTGCAAGAATTTGGGAAAATAAGTGGTAATTTTATTTATAAAAAGCCATATTAAATTTTTTGAAGTGTACATTTATTGATTTTATAATTATATATGTTATAGATATTTTTTTATTGGATGATTGAATAGATAAAATGATAAATGAAAATTAAATATATATATATATAAAATAAAAATAATATTTCAATAAAAATTAAAATTATAAAAATGGTGCATTTTAATATTGAAACGGTTGATTAAAAATTATTTCACAACAGTTTATAACTTGCAATATTTATACAATTTAGAAATGTTGCATAAAATTGATTTTTCAACCGTTTAACAACATTGCAGAAACAATTTTGATGTTCTATTGTTAGATTGCGATGATTTTTGCAATAGTCTAAAAGCCTTGCAAATGCAATATAAAATGTTGCTTATAATTAATGAAATGAAAATGTGTTGCATTCACTTCAAAAAAATGTTGCCTAAAACTCATTGCAACAGCAGCAAATGCAATGCCCAAAAGATGTTGCAAGGCAACAATTTTTTGATATTTTGCAACAGTTTTCAAATGTTGCAGAACACTAAAAATGTTATAGGACTTCCTCGACTTGGGTTAACATTAGCAACATACTAACACCCCTCGATATTCAAACACCATATTATCCTACGCTTTGAGATCCTCGAGATTCACATCCAAATATAGTCATGTTAACTCACTCTCGTCGCCCTCCCACCAGGCCCTTTTCGATAAATATACCTCTCAAAAACCCTAATTCAATTAAGTTGGTCACTTCTTCCACGCTATTTCTCTCTGCGCATATTCTCTTAGGGTGCGTTTGAATAATGTCATTTCAAATATTATGAAATTTGAATTCAAATTTTTAGTTATATTTTGATACTCAATCAAATTTTCTTTTTCAATTTCAATCCGACTGGGTCGAGTCGAATTTTTTGAGCCGGGCCGGCCTGAGACGAATTTTTTGAACTCAGGAAGTCAAAAAATCTTGGATTAAGATTTTTCGTAGTCGTCGGAGTTGCCGTGTATCTCGCTGAAAAGTTCGCCGGAGAAGACGAACCTTGCTGGAAAAGCTCGGCGGCGGTGGTGTTGCTACTGCTGCTGATGGTGGTGGTGGCGGCGGTGGTGGTGGTAGTGGTGAAGATGATGATGAATGAAAGACTTTGAGCTGAGGGACCAAAACGAAACTTTCAGCAAGCTTGAGGGACCAAAATAAGACTTTGGCCAAAAACAATTGAGGTTAGGGTATAATTGACAACAATGTAAAATGTTGGGGACATAACTGACACAAAACAAACCTTAGGGGCATAAGTGGAACTGACTCCAAACGTTAGGGGCACCATCAAGTTTTTTGTCTTAATTTATTAAAAGAACTTAGTTAAAAGAATTGACCAAAATTTGAAATATTGGAAACAAAACTAATTAACAACAAGAAAATATTAGGAACAAAATTAAAAATTGATGTAAAATTTAAAAACAAAAATGGTGCTTTTACCTAAATAATAATATTATAGCATTTAAATATTAAAAATTAAAATTTCTAAACTTCAAAATCATAGAAATTGATTTTAAGAAATGAACTTCTAAATTCTAAATTAAAAATGTCCACGAATTATAAGATTAAATAATTAAATTTTCCAAAACTAATCAGTAATCATGGTATGCCACAACATTCGACAAAAAAAAATAGTATGCCACAACAGAAAAAAAAAACTGGTTATTAACTGTGGATATTTAGATAGGGTTATTAAAATTGTAGCTAAATACAATACAAATTCCTCAATTTGCTACACTAATGAATAATGGTGATACTGATACCAAATAATAAACTGTAGCTATATATGGCACAGGGATGGATCCTCTGCTGTACAACAGAGAATTGTACAGCAAGGACCAATCAACGAACGCAACGTGTGCGCCACTGTACACGTGACTGTTGTACAGCAAGGACCAATCAACGAACGCAACGTGTGCGCCACTGTACACGTGACGCCCGGCGCACAGCACCCTTTGTTGTACAGAGGAGGATCTAATGCTATTTGGCACCCCTTATTTTTTTTTTCATCTCTCACCAATTTTATACTATCCTAAAAGAATCTCACTATCTCAAATATTTATCATTTTAAAATCTCTAACTTTGACTTAAAGTGCAGATGCTCTGAATTCTTAACCGTTCATTTGCGAAGTTCCAAAGTCGACGAGTAACTTCAACGGTTGACAAAGTCTCTCTACTCTGTTTCCCTCCTCCTTTCACCACCGATGCTGTCACTACAAATGGGTTTCATGGGTGGTTGGTCGATGGGCTCCCCTAAGCCCATAGGAGCATGGTGGCCGAGTTCAGTAATCTGTACTTGAAGTTTGTATGTCTATCTTTCTTGTTTGTATATATGCTTTGTACCTTTGATTTGGGATAAACTTCGAGGATTGGGTATTATGCATGGGATCTTCAAATGAGATTTTTTTTATTTTAAATATTTTATTGTCAGCTGGAATCTTTCAAATAGAGTAAGAATAAGAGTGTCAAGTGTGTGTGTTGACAAGTGTGAATCAAGGGCAGAGGAAGGGGGCAGATGGCAAGTGTGAATCAAGGGCAGAGGAAGGGGGCAGAGGTAATTGTTGCACCCCCAAAATTTCAGTTATATTTAATACATTTATAGCAATTATACTATTGTAAATATTTACGTGTCGTAGTGGAAGAATGATTGAGATCTCGATAAGGCATACAAGATAAAAAATGATTGAGATCACAGTGGGATCGTGGGATCGTGATATTTTGGATATGATCGCAGGATCTCAAGATCTAGGCAATCTTAATCAAATTATGAATTTCTTTTTTATTTTCCTTAGCATTTTGACAATTTTTTTAAGAGAAAACATATTATTTGGTCAATGAATTTATACCGAGTAAACTAATTAGTCCTTAAATAATCAAAATACATGATTTGATCCCCAAAACATTTCAATTATCAACTATTTAGTCCCTAAATTTGAACTAATTTTATACTTTTTGGTCCCTGAATTTGAATTAACTTTATACTTTTTGGTCCCTGAATTTGTATTAATTTTATACTATTTGGTCCCTAAATTTGTACTTTTTGGTCGTTGAATTTGACCTAGGGACCAAATCGTTGACAATTGTAATAATTTAAGAACTGAATAGTATATTTTTGTTAGCAGCTCTATTATGCTTATTTTCAAACCAAATTATCTCATTTTATCAGTCACTAAATCTACTTAATTATCTTTTTTATTCTAGTTTTGTTGGCTACTTCTTCTTTCTCTAATTTTGCTTGATTTCAAGTCCTACGGGCATAGGACTAATCCCCTTTTTTGCTGAAGTGTTTTTCTAACTCTAGTTTGTCTTTCTTTTAGTAACTCAATCATTTGCTGCCACCTTAACCTTCTATTTTGAGGAAATTTCAGATTCATTTAGTGGAGGTCATGTGCCAATCATGTGCCAAGGGTTTCATTTAGGAAAGGCAAACATATTTAAGTGAGAGGATGCAATTAGAAGGGGATAGACACACACTTTGGAGGCAGAACAGAAAGCAGCCCGTGGGAAGCATTTTGGAGAAGAGCCAGCAGCCATCTTCATTCTATCTTCATCTCTACTAGTTTTTCTTCTTTTCCTTAGCTTTAATTTCGTTTTTGTCATGAATATTAGAGGCTAGACCTCTAATCTAGCTTGGTTGTATAGAGATTTGGAGAATTTCATGTTTTGAGACTATACTTTCAACTTAATATAATCTTATTTTCTTTTGAGTTTTGATTCTCTCTCTTATTTAATTCTATGATTGTCTTGGATGGATAATATTAGAGGGCCCCTAATTGTATTTCATTCTTGATTAATCTTGCCATCTAGACTCAAATCTTTGTTTGATGTTTAGAAAAGTGACACATGCTTTGTTAGTAGATTAACTTCATTTCTATTTTCAAAAGTATGAGAAAGAATCTCTAGTTTAGCTACCACCACTTAGACCTAGTTAAATTAGGCTTAGTTTATCTCTTGCTTTAATTGTTCTTGAACTTGAGAGTCTGTTACTTAAGAGTTTAAGATAAATGAAGGTAGGTTGGTTCCAACTTCTGATTTTTGTGAGATATTGATGAAATCTGATTTTTCTTCAAGCTGAGCAAACTCAAGGTTATAAGATGTTTTCTCAATGATTAACATGAGAAACTCCATTTCAATATACAACCCGGCTAGATGTTTTTATTGTTGAATTTCTAAAACCATTTTCTTGCTTACTTTGTTAATTGAATCCTTAAACCAATTTACTTCTCTTTACTTTAGTTTTTCATCATTTAGAATCATAATTCACAACACTCTTCCCTTTAAGTTTTATTGTTATTTTTAAGATTGAATCTTAGTCATTCTTCCCCGTTGGAATTGACCCTACTCACCACTATTTGCAAAATTAAGGAACTCGAAGTAGTAGGATTTAATTTGTTGGTTTCGACCACTAACAATTTCAATTATTCAGGGACTAATTAGTTAACTCGGTATAAATTCATAGATCAAATACTAAGTTTTCTCTTTTTTAATACACTAAAAAGTTAATGTTATTATATATATATATATATATAATTTTTTGAAAAAAAAAAAAACTAAGATCTTACGATCTCGAAATCTTCTAATTCCATCTATCTTGTGCTTCTTTTAATTCTTAGCAAGATGTCGATTTTGAAATTCATCAAACGGCTCATAGTATCCCAATTTCAAAGAAATGGAGAGAAGTTGAATTTCAAAGGACCTATATTTCGACAAATAACGAATGGATTGTGGGACCTGGATCCTCTGTAGTGTAAATTTGGTGCATTCTCATACATTTTAGAGAGAGAGAAAATGGATGAAAATTAATTTGGGACTAACGGTGGGACATTTTCAGAAGTTATGGGACCAAAATTGCAACAAAAAAATTATGGGACCAAATTGAGACCTTTGCCAAAGTTATGAGACCAAAAGTGCACTTTAGACTTTTGAGAAAACGCAGCATTCTCCATCACATTGACAGAAACGCAGAAACTATGACCATTTTACAACCGTTTGCGAACGACAACAATCTCTCTCAATCCAGCAACAACACCGTCATCCTCTTCCCCATCCTCATGACGACTGACAGCACCGTCCTTCCCTTAAAAGTACCATACAGTATAACTTGAAAATGAGGGATCCAACACTTGTAAATCAACCTTAGATGCCAAAGCCAAGAAATCCTATTAAAAATAATAAATGAAGTTCTCTCTATCAAGAATTGAACTTTCTCAAGTAACTTAATGAATTTATCATTTATGGTGAAACCTCTGCCTTCACGCAAATGTACAAATTTTCCCCCTTTTTATCTTCTCACACCACTAAATTAAATCTCAGAAAATTTTTCAAAAGTTAACAGATCTCTCCCCCACCCCTATTTTTTTATTTACCATTTTCTTTTTAAAACAGAGTGTAGTTCTAACTTCCATGAAAGCTGAATTGAATGAGGTTGTTGTCGATTCAAAGGAAAAACGGAGTCGTTGCTGTGAATAGAGAAGACGACGACGGCGAGTTGAGGATAAGGACGAAATTGCGAATGGTTGTTGACGGTTTTACGTTTTGTCAATGCGATGGAATTAGAACGCCGTGCATTCGCAAAATGAATGTGCAACGTGCCTTAATGTAGACAGCTAAAATGATGGACGGCTAAGATCCTCCAAAATGCAGAGACTGCACAGTTTCTACACTTTAGAGGATTCGGTTCCAAATTCAAAGAAGACAACAATCTCAAAGTATCCTGTCTAAATATTATTAATGATAGAATTTGCTAATTTTTAATAGGGTTTTGCTATAGAAGGCAAAATAATTGAGACACCTTAGTTTTTAGTTATTGAATCAAAATAAATTTCATTGTAAAATTTTTTACACAAATCTTAATAAGAAAAAGAAAAATAAATTCATTGGCTAAGCCTAAACCTTACTCCAAGTATTTTTCTCTGCATAAATTTTCTTTTTTAATATGACTTTTGTGAAGTTCAAGTTACTTTCTAGTATACAGATATTTTGCTAATTATTATAATAAATTTGGTTTGATCTGTTTTAAAAATCATTCTAGTTATTGTTAATATATCACTCTTTTTAAGTCAAAATTTAATTTTAATCCTTAATGTTTATCTTAAATTTCATTTTAATCCCTAATTATTATTTTTATTTCATTTTGGTCTTTATATTTCCAATAGTTTTGTTTTGGTCCCTAATGTTTCTTAATAAGTTTTACGATTATTGGTCTCTAAATTTTGAATATAGTAATATCACTCTTATTTTAAGTTCGAATGTGACAAAATAAAAGTTGAGTTACTCTTGATGAGTTTTTTCTCTACCCAATTAAGACTGTTGACAACAAAGATCAAATCGAGCTTAAAATTGGGTTGCTCGGTTCATAAAATTGATCATATCTCTCTCATTTCAAATCCGTATACAACAAAATCGGAGTTATGAGTTACTCTTGACGAGTTCTTTCCCTGTTCAGTTGCATTGGTCAACAATCAAAATCAAACAAATCTCTGGAATAGGATTTGATTGAAACACCAATACTAACTTTTGGAGTACTAGTTGACCTTATTTGATGATGACTCCAATTGAATAGAGAAAAAAAAAAACTCATCAAGAGTTACTCATAATTTCGATTTCATTGGATTCAAATTTGAAATAAGAGAGATATATAATGAATTGCCCACTTTCGGATACAATTGAGTATGGTTTAATCTCATTTGTCAATGACTCTAACTGGGTAGAGAAGAACTCTTCAAAAGTAACTCATAGTTTTGATTTTGCCCAATTAGGACCAAAACAAAATTGTTAGAAAACATTAAAGACTAAAATGAAACTAAAAAGACTTTAGGGACCCAAAAAAAATTTAGAATAAACATTAGAGATCAAAATGATATTTTCACCTCATTTTATATCCTAATATTTTTTTAGAAACTTTAAATATATTTATTTAACTTATATCATATTAATTTGATACACTAAAATGAGAGTAAATACACGGAAAAGATTTAGTTGAATAAAAATAATTTTATTAGTTAAAGAACTAAACTGAAAACAAATAGAAATAAAATAACAAAAAGTAAAATTTTGATTAAATTTAAATTTTAAAATAAATATGTAGAAGATATTTTAAATTATAATTTAATAATAAAAAAAATACTTATTTATTTAATAATTATATGAAACAGTTGTAGTTTATGTAAAGAAAATTAACATTACAATACTGACTGTTACCAAAAAAAAAATTAACATTACAATACGATGAATAGATTACAGATAAATTATTAGAATATTAGTATATTTGGTACTTAAGTAATAAATAAACAATTATTTTGATGAAACTTGAAAGTAGTGTAATTATAAATTGTTTTAATTTAACCCCCAACAAAGGTTTGGGGAGTCCTGTGAAGAGTGAGGACCACGCCATATCCAAGAGATTGGCCTAAGTAGTTAGTACTTAGTAGTTTAACTGTTTAAGCATAAGTACCTTCTCTTCCCTTCCATATAGTATAGTCAGTTATATCCAAATGAAAACAAGAGATAATAACAATTTTGATGGGTTCTCAAACTATCTTCACCGATGTCACGGAGATTTTTTTCAGGATTTTTTAACAAATATAAGACAGACTATCCAAAGGCAAAAAAATGCACCTAAATCAACCTTCAGCTTTTATTGGGAGATGTCTCAGCAGATCGCGTTTGCTCCAGATCTTTTACAAACGTCCGGAGACACCCATTAATGATACGAGGGGCCGCTCCATCACAAAACCGTTTAGCGAGATCCACGGCCTTCAAGACAAACCACATACGTCAAAGTGTCAAACACGTTGTCAATTGTCATACGTTTATGGCAGATTGACAGCAGCTAAAGAAATAAAAAGGCTAAAGTGCACTTTTGGTCCCATAACTTTGGCAAAGGTTTCAACTTGGTCCCATAACTTTTTTTGTTGCAATTTTGGTCTCATAACTTTGGCAAAGGTCTCAATTTGGTCCCATAACTTTTTTTGTTGCAATTTTGGTCCCATAACTTTTGGAAACGTCTCAACGTTGGTCCCAAACTGATTTCTATCCGTCCTAAAACTTCACCCATATTTGCTACGTCATCATCCAACTTAATATGTCAGATCATCTTTAACGGCAGATAATGGATGGAAATCAGTATTGGGACCAACAGTGAGACGTTTTAAAAGTTATGAGACCAAAATTGCAACAAAAAAAGTTATGAGACCAAATTGAGACCTTTGCTAAAGTTATGAGACCAAAATTGCAACAAAAGAAGTTATGGGACCAAAAATGAGTGCACTTTAGCCAAATAAAAATGTCCTTCACTTGTAGTTTTGTACCAAAAAAATAGGCAAAAATATATCTTTCGTCTAAAAAATTTTACATCATTTTTTAATATCATCTCCAATATTTGTTTTTATCAACTTCATTCTCAATATTTCATATTTCATATTTTGGTCAATTTTATCAATTTTACAATAACGTAGAATACGTCGTTAATATTTAGTTAAAATAAAAACAAAAGATAAAATCAAGCAAAATATAAAATATTAGGGACAAATTGACAATAAAAAAATTAGAGACCAAATTGAAAGTTATTATAAAATTTGGAGACGAAAAAGATGTTTTTGCCAAAAAAAAAATTAAAATTAAAATGTTCCTTCACATTCCCCCCACCTCAAAAAGCACTTGAAAATTTGAGTATATCAATGTTGCTATTTTGTTCGAGGCACACAAATCTTTTAGAAATTTTCATAATTTTATACTTAAATGTCTCAAATAGGATATTCTCATATTCATAATTCAGATGGATGAAATAATGAAAACATACACTATTCACCTATCAAACAACAACTAAAAAATAAACAAAGAAACAAAAAATTAACAAGTCAAAATTGTGTTCTAGTCTGTTAGGCTTCATATTGGTCTATAAACTTCAAGTTTTATCAATTTTCTCACAAAAGTGTGATATAATCCCTTATTAGCTACCATTTCACAATTGTTAAAAATCAATTGATCTGTACTATTATGAGACTCATCATAAATTTACCATGCAATGCAATGCTACATTGACAAATGAATCCTATCCCCAAGAAGATATATTTGCCTTCCATTTCGAAATCCAAATGTTAAATCAATGATGAGTTAATGGTGCATAGAGGGGACGATACAGCGACCAAGTTGACACAACAGAAAGTCAAATTGAAACTACAAGCGAATTAAAGAACTAAAGTAGTTAACAGTAAGAAAAGAGTTAAAATAAAAAGGGAGTGCGTATTATAAAACACATAATAATAGCAGGAAATGTACCTCATTAATGACAATTTGGTGTCTTGTACCAAGCTCGGCAATTTCAGACATTGCCAGATGAAGAATAGAAAGCTCCAATATCTTACCTGCTGGCTCATTCTGAAATGCATCAATAAACATGATGAAAACTACTATAAAATTAGCAACAAAAATAATATTCACAAATTAATCATTTCTTTAAGGTACATGTGCGAGGGGTCAAACATAGGTAAAGTGTCAAAAAGTTGGCCGTGTGTTTGTTAAAGGCAGCCGCTGAAACAATGCAAATGGATACAGAAGAGTTAAAACCAACATGCTGAGATCAAATTGTTGACTTGATCAAAGGTGATACAATAATTACTATCAGTATTTTCAGCTTTAAAGAGCTATGATATCAAATACACGCAATCCATGCCATCATTAAACAAAAAGATGGAAGATAAAGTTAGTGAATCACCCACTCCGATAAAGCCAGGAGAGATGATGCATGATACTATTTAACATATATTCTCTAAATATGCATTTCTGAAAAATGTTGTAAACAAGTAAGCAGGGGTTTATACTTTTTATATCAGTGTATGGTTGCAGATTTTTTTAAACGGCTTGAGAATCTTGTTTAAGTTAGATAAAGCAGCAGATAAGGAATTGAAACAAGTGACCAAATGAAATTGTGCATAATCTTAGGTCAAAACAATAGTAATCTGCCAAGAGTATCAGCCTCCTTGCCTGATGAACTCCACCTTCTGAGCTTAGACAGAAGCAAGGAGAAGTGTACAAATAATAGGAAAGCAAAGAGGAAGAAGCTAAAAGAGTATTATTCAATGATGATGAATGAATACTGAAGCTATGCTATTTATAGAGCTGATAGCAATAGCTAGTAATACAGAGGAATAACGACTAACAAACTAACTCTGCTTAATGACTCAATTAGCAACTAACTGACTTAACACTTTACTAATTAACTGTTTCATATCTCTACAAGAAGGATGGGGTCCATGAAAGGGTAAAGTAGCCACCACTCACAAAGCCCACCCATTGACACTGTGACCTCTTTAATGAGGGTTACAGAAACTTGATAATATCAGTAAAAAGCTCAGATATTTTATGCATCACATTCGAAAGGACAAGAAAATCAGCTATTGCAATTTACATGAGATATTAGTATTACACAAAATTTAATTATTCATATTTTTCTTGACTTGTTAAATTGAGTACAGATACATAATCTCTTCAAAATTGGATTGCACAACAAAAGAACACTTGAGCGAAGAGCAGTGAAAAGAAGAGTTCAGCCAAGTTATATAAATGCAAATTCATCAAACATGAAATACTTGGAAATTGGAGAAAGAAGAAAAAAGGAAAAAGAGAGACACAAATAATTAGTTAGCTTCAATGAACCTGCAAGTTCAGGTTAAACTGTTTTTGCATGACAGGGGCACTCTTTGAAGTAAAATGCAATTTTAAATGCAAACAAATGGTCAAGGTTTTTAGAGAAATAATTAAGACATAATTCTTCCACCTATAAGACAAAATGAGCCCCACAAATGCATAAATAGTGTTTTGCAATAAGAGACTATTAAATGGATTTGTAAAATTTGTTAGACCTTCCAATTTTCTGGGGCAACTTTGCCAATAACAAGGACATGACTATCCCATCTACTCACGACAGCAACTAATAATTTCCTTGCAAACCTGCAGATCAAGCATGAAAGTTTGTCATTCTCCTTTCACTCACTAATGCACATAAAAATCAAGTACATTTGCAGTATGAGGAGGCGGGGGAGAAAGAGGATAAGGATGGGGGATGAAAAGTTCTTGTAACAATTCTAGGTTTAATGAATGTGTTACCTCAAAATGAGTTTGCTATACACCAGCTTTGGAGGAGCTGTGAGGACTTCTGCCTCTGGTAGACAGAAAAAAACATGTTAATACCAGTCTAGAGAGGATAGACAAGTTACAAAAGGAAAGTGGAAAGTGAGCAAATTATTAATGCTTTATAAACTATTCTTTTACGCGGCATATCTATTTATATATACACATGCAGTGTGGACCAAAATTGGGTGCACTCAAATTTTAGAACACATTTCCTTTAATGTCAATGGAAGTATAAATTTGATGTTGTTCTCTGACTTTGTAACATTAATATGCTACAACTTTTTAGCTTCAAACATCATGAAGGGGAATTCTTGTTTGTTACTTTGCCTTACTTCAAATACAGGAGGGGTAAAAAACATCTAAATAACTAGTTTAGATTCTCTATAGTTCACTCTCTCATGTAGTTCTCTGCAGTTCATTTAAATCTTTTACAATGTCAACCCGCTTTTGGGTTTATGTGCAGTGTGCACATTATCACATTAACTCACATGCAGGTTAATTGCAAAATAATAAATTAAAAGAAAAAAGACAAATAAATCAATGGTTATAATATGTGAATTGACAAAATACAGCCGAGAATTAAACATCAGAGGATCCGTTGGCCTAAATGACTGATTGATTCTCATTTCCACTGAAAAGAGGACATATAAGGTGAAAGGAATGATTTTATACAAGAGGTGAGGAGAGGTAATAATACCATTAGATCACAAATGATCCAAATTGATGCAAAATTCATTAATGCAAAAATCAATGAAGATATTATTATCCACTTATGGTGAATTATTGTCAGTCTGGAATACAACTGCAACCTGACCAGCAGATCAAAATCAACTGAACATACTTATGAGTCACGAAAATATGCTGATGACATATAAAATTTGAAAAATCCTACAGGATTAACAATGATCGTATGTTAGATATAACAGCCGTTAAGCAGTGAGAAATTAGCAGATGATTCACCAGGCAACTGCAATCTTGTTTTATTCTACTTTCGACTTTCAAGAAAATTAGAAGCAACTCCAACCAATTTTTCTTTTTCAAAAAAGAATTGATATATTTTTACCAATGGAAGATTCCTTCTCATTTCTGCGCAGAAGTTCATCAGCTTCTTCTTCCGATTCAACAGTGATAGGTGGCCCACCAAAGCTCATATGATTATATTCCAGTAACTTCTCCTGGTCAAATTCATAGCCGAGTTCTGCACATTTATATACACGATTACAGCTTTCAATACAACACGTAATCGCCGGTCTTGACCCCAGAATTCATAAATTATATGGAGAAAGAGAAACCAAAGGAATCTAGTGAGGACCGTTACCTCGCCGCGCGTTCACTCGTTTCTCAAATAGCCGAACTGGGTCCGACCCTTCTAGGCAGGCAGCGTAAACTATGGAACTGCACACCCAAAAATTTCGCTTAAAGATGTCGGAATCGAATTGCAAAAAAACAAACAAATTTTGCGGCGATACTTAGATTACTTGTACGTAAAAACAACTATATGAAAGCAGAAAGCTAAGATATAAGGCTCGGGAGGAAACATTTACAGGGCAAGTTCTCTGGCGGCTCTAGGACTGCAAAACCTCCCATTTTTGTCAATCTTAGGCAGCATTTCTCTCGCAGACATTGGCGATAAGGAATCATTGGGTTTGCTTAGAGCCTCTTCAAGTGCAAACGCAGAACTACGGAGAGAGGTCCGAGGGGAAAACGCTGATACGGTGTTTTTGGGTGAGGAATTGTTGGATTTGGATAGGAAATGCCGGATAAGGAATGAAGACGATGAATAAGGTCGGTAGAGGCTGAAATTGAAGTGAGGCTTAAAGTTGGCATCAGTTGGAGAAGATGAAGGTGTGAATAGGGAACTAAGAAGCGAGCTTCCATCCATTTGCCGGTTTGCTCGGGGTGGAAGAGGTAGTGCAGTAGCCTTCAACTTCCCAGGTCGCAACTCCTCACTCAATGATTCATATCTGATGGAAATTTGGATACGATATCTGTAAGCTGTGCTGCTGTAGTATTCGTCTCTCTCTCAACAATTCTTTTTTTTTTTTGAAACGTTCATTTTGGTACTAAATGTATGCATTAATGTTCATTTTGGTCCATTATGTTTCAAAATGTTCAAATTGGTCCTAAATATTGGCAAAATGATTCATTTTGGTCTTAAATATTGGTAAAATGTTTCATTTTGGTTCCAAACTATTAAATTTGGTCATATTTCTCTCGTCTCTCATTTCAATTTCAAAGTACTTATTAAGAAGAACTCGTAGCTTAAATTCGTCGCATTCAAATTTGAAACGAGAAAAATATAATCAACTTTACTTATTTGACCATAAAACGAATGGTCTACTTTTAAGACCAATTTGACGTCATTTGCTAACAGACCCAACTAGATAGAGAAAGTACTCTTCGAGAACAATACGTAGCTCTAAACTCGTCATGTTTGAACTTGAAACAAGCCATATTCAATAGTTGGGACCAAAATGAAACATTTTGCAAACATTTACAACTAATTTAAACATTTTGAAACATAATGAACCAAAATAAATATTAGGACATACATTTAGGACCAAATTGACCCTTTAACTTTTTTTTTTTGGTATAATACACTTTCATATAATGTGGTTAGGACCCATTTTATTTTTGTGCTATGAAAAACAAAAGGTAACACTCGACCGATTTTCTTGAGATTTTCACAATTACCATTTTGGTATTATGTGGCATTGTGGCTAAGTTCCGTCAAGATTTAACGAAAAATTGTGAGACGCACGTGATCAGTTAAAATAGTCTAAGACCCATAAATAGGTTTCTTTTTGTGTGTTTAAGTCCTTTTCCTAGGTTTCCATCAATTCATAATTGCAATTTAAACCAAAAAACTTAATCGTCTTCACCAAATCGCTCCCAAGTTCAAAAATAGAAGAAAAGTGATCCCCAAAAAATCAAAACATGGTTCAAAAAAGTTTCTTTTTACGTTTAGGTCCTCTCCTTTTAGTAAAATGGATCAAAATGCATCAAACTAAAAGAATTGAGGGAGTTTTCTATAATTTCATCTCAGGGAAAAAAAAGTTATTCAAAACATTGCAGAATGGTTGTTGTGTTTTGATCCGTTTTACTAAAAAGACAGAACCTAAATGCAGAAAAGAAATCTTGTTGGGGAGTGAACTATAATTTAGGATGCAATAGAAATCACGGTTAAGATATAGTAAAAATTTACGGCTAAAATTGAGTCACGTAATCACTTACTGTTAAACGCTACCGGAATGTTACTATAGGGTATCAAAGTGATAAAGGAGCAAAACTCAGAATGGTCAAGTGTCAAGTTTTGTCTTTCAGAGTACCAAAGTGGAACCGATCCTAACTACAGGATACCAAAGTGTATTTTACCCTTTTTTTTATGGACTCTCTTCGGTCTCTCTAAACTATTGACTTTTTTTTGGGCTAGTCTCTAAACTATTGAATATCGATTATGTGTAATGGTTCTTGTTGGGTTATTTATTTTTAAAGCAAGTTTTAAATTTATAAAACCCAAGTGCAAGTATACACTACCGAAGCAATATATTAGGCTTGAGCACCGGGTATCGTCCCACCGAGAATTTATTCGTGAATTTACTTTAAACACAAACTATAGTGGTTCATTTAAGCTAAGTAACAAAACAATAAAAGATTAAACTAAACAAATATTAAAAGCAACAACAAAGTTCCAAACTAATCACAGAAAAACTTTTTAGATACCAAATGTGAAGAACTTCCCTACGATTGTCCCTACTTAGCAATTTCACTTAAGTAATTATCTACTCTGATTATGGAATTACTATTATGGCAAAGCTATCACTGAATTCCTAATTACCTATAATTACCTTTTAGTAAATTATAAGCCTATTGAATATAATTAACCCGCCTATATTTCTATGATGAACTAATTATATCAATGTTTTAAGTTAAAGTTTAATTGGGTTCCCCTAGGCTAATAGGTATATCTCTATCATATTAACAAATTCTATTAGAAAATAGAATCTAGAGGCAATCAATGCAAGACATAGCTTCAATCAATCTCCTTCAAGTATAAATCAAAACAATTCATGAAAATCTCAATTTGGTGGCCAATCAAAGGAAGAAAATATGTAAAACTCATTAATTGAACTTCAAAACCATAATCATCCACAATCAAAGTAAACAATCGGTCAAATTACATTACTAATTAGTTCTAATCCTAAAGAAATATAAAACCTAGCCTAACATACTCAAGAACATGAAAACTTCAACAATGGTGAACATAAAGTTGAAGAAAAGAGAAGAAATGAGAAAAACTCTAAGAGAAAACTCTCCAAATCTTTACTTCCAAAACCTCTCCATGTCCAAAATGATCCCTCTTCGCGAAATGACGTTGGCTGCTAGGTTTTGTTTTACCAAAACGTTACAACAGCTCGCCTAGGCGAGTTGGCTTCATTAATCTAAGCTGGCAAAGGGCGCTTAGGCGCTCAAATGGGTGCCTAGACAAGCTGGAAAACTTTGCTTCACTAAATTCTTCGTTTTAACTCCAAATTGCTTCATATAGAGGACTATGGACCTCTCAACTTCTTCTAGACACTCCAAGCTATGATTCATAGTCTTGAAACATTAAAAACTCAATAAAATGAATGTCTAAAATCATCAGTTAACTTGAACAACACAAAATGGAAATAAACAAAACAAATAAAAACTTAAGACTAAACACTAAACATCTACAACTAATAAAACACAAAATACTCACTAATTAAGTTTCATTAACAATTAAAACATGAATCAAAGTCTTGAAATGACCTGAGACTATGACTAGATAACTCTAAATTCTTAGAGTTATCATGGTTTGCAATTTATCTTAAAAACTAAAATCTTATTTTAATTCCTAATATTTACCTTGTGTTCCGTTTTGGTCTCTAATATTTTTTTTTGTTTCGTTTTGGTCCTAAATGTTTCTAAAAAATTTTGTTTTGGTCTTTAACTATTGAATATGGTCATATCTCGCTTTTGTCAAGTCTGAATGCAATGAAATTAGAGTTATATAAGTTACATTTGATGAATTATTTCTTTACTTAGTTGGGGTCGTGAGATCAAATCGAACATTTAATGGAGCTTGAAGGTGGGGCCACTCATTTCATGAAAATGGTTATATCTTTTTCGTTTCAAGTTTGAATGTGACAAAATCGGAACTATAAGTAAATTTTGACAAATTCTTTCTCTATCTAGTTGTGATTGTTGACAATGAGGTCAAATAGTACTCCGAAAGTTGATATTGATATTTTGACCAAATTCACTTTCAGAGTACTATTTGACTTGGTTTGCCAACAATCTCAGCTGAATAGAAAAAATATTTATCAAGAGTAACTTGTAACTCTGATTTTGATGCATTTAGACATGAAAACAAGAGAAATATGACAAAATCTATAAAATAAGCGACCCATTTTAGGACTCAATTTCATGCTCGACCCATTTTGGGACTCAATTTCATGCTCCATTTTACCCCAGCTAATTCGAACACTGACCTTTAGAACATAAATACTTAAACCTTAGATCCTGCTTGGCATACCAATAATACTCCAATATGCCCCCGGTACCAATAGTATACCGGTGCTACACTGTATTTTGTCAAATTTTTTGCACCAATGATTCTCCTTTACGGTATATTTCCAATTTCCATTAACATAAAATTTTCATGCAATAACTACCTAATTACTAAAATACTCCTACTAAAATACCTATAATTACCTATATTTTTGTACAAATTAGGGATGATCAAAATACCCATATCCAAGAGGACCCTAGAATTTACCCTATGGGTATGAATTTGGACCAGACACATCCTTAATGGTTCCGGGTCCGAGTATGGTAGTACTCTACCCATATACCCATTAGTAATAATAAATATATTTTTATATATAAAAATATAATACTTTAACACTTTTTATTGAAAAAATATTAAAATTTTTATAATATTGAAATATTTTATTAATGCATTTATAATTATGATTTTTTTTTTAGTAGTTATAGATGTAAAAAGTTCGATGAATATAAATTTTATATTAACAAAAAAATAGTTTGTTTTAAAATTTTCCGGGTTAGGGTATGAGGATTAGACTATCCAGCAGGTATGGGTATGAGGATTGATTTTGATACCGTTGATCATCCCTAATACAAATATAAAAAAAACTATTAGGTAAAATGGTAATTTTAACTACCCTCATTTATCACACTTATAATTTTCTCTCTCCATCTATCATTTTTTATCACTATTTTTTTTCTCTTTTTTACTCACACTATCACACACTCTCTTCCTTTTTTTTTTCTCACACTCTCCCACTCTCTCGTCTCTCTCTCTCTCTTTCTCTCACACACACATACATATATATATATATATATA